>PVKU01015478.1:0-18203 GCA_004027475.1 Anoura caudifer | reverse complement strand
CCCCACTTCCTCCCTAAACTCAATTAAAAAAAACAACATATCCTTAGGTGAGGATTTCTTAAAAAATGATTTGTATCTTTAAAAAAATTTTTAAAACATTTTATTTATTTGTCTTTAGAGGGGAAGGGAAGGAGAGAGGGAGAGAAACATCAACGTATGGTTGCCTCTCATGCGTCCCCTGCTGGGAACTGGCCTGCAACCCAGGCATGTGCCCTGACAGGGAATCGAACTGCAATCCCTTGGTTCACAGGCCCATGCTCAATCCACTGAGCTACACCAGCCAGAGTGATTTGTATCATTTTTAAAACATCTTTTTATATGTTACTCTCTTGTCTATTGATCAATTAGCTGCTATGGCCTTATTCACATCCTCATTTTAAGGTTTCTTTCAAGTGAGATGATAGCTAGCTCTTCATTTCCATTGTTTGGTAGAAACTACAAACCTGCTTTGCACTAAGAAGCAGTAAAGAGGTACTTAATTAATTCAACAAATATGCATGACCTTCCTGTGATGCATCAGATGAGCTGCAGATGCTGAGGATACAGACCACTTAAGTCGAGGTACAAGGTACCTGGAATCAAACAAGACAGAGAGACATATGGGGATAATTACAGAGAGAGGCTATGAAGCCATTTTCTGAGCTAGATATTAATATTCTGTTACAGAATCCTCAGCCATCCTGCCTCCCCTCTCCACCTCAGTTTTCATATCACCTCTCTTCCCTTTTAACTAAATTTCTTGCAGGAGTTGCTGTCTCAATTTTTCCATCTTCTACTTTATCTAAAGCTATTTACATGTGAATTCTGCCAATGTCTCACCCACAAGGTCATTGAAACACCTGTCCACAAGGTCACCAAGGCCCTTTCTACTGATCCCTGACCAGAATTTAATGCTACTGACCCCGTCATTGCTGAGACATCTGCCCCTTGGTCTCCCTGACATGTGTCTCTCTTCACTTTCTTCCTCTGGCTTTCTGCAGATGGTTCATGTTGGCCTTCTTTGCAAACTCTTCTTTTTACGTCTGTCTCTCTTAGGTTGCTGTTGGGTGAGAGTTAGTCCCCACTCTCTTCCATACGTTCCCTGGGATGTTCCACCATGCCTACTGCTGGTGTGATCATTACACACCAAAGACTCTGTGTCTTGAGCTCCACACTCACCAGGACATGATATCTGGGCTTGGAAGTGCCATGGCACGTCACTTGCCCAAAACATTCACGAGTGATCTCATGTTTTAGAACAGCGAGATTCAAACATTTTGGCCTCAGTCTTAGCAGCTATTGAGTCCTTACAGAGCTTTTGTTTTTGTGCAATAGATCAATAAAATGTTGCCATATAGCCTTTGAAAACTGTAGAAACTATTTATTTCAAAAAATAATAAACCCATTGCATATTAACACAGATGATATTTTTGTATGGGTTAATATAAGAATAATATAAATAATTATATGTGGAAAGCAATAGTTAGTGAAAAGAGGAGCATTGTTGTATATTTTTGCAACTCTCAATAATACACAAGATATGTGAATTCCCTCATCTGCTTCTGTATTCAAGCTGGAAAACTCTGCTGTACATTTCTAAGGGTAAATGGGAATAAAAGGCAAGTGACATATAATTATTATTATAATATTGATTTTTACCCTGATGAGTCCCTGGAATGATTCAAATCTGAATCATTCTGAGAGGCACAGGTGTTGAGTATTCCTAGAATCCAATGTGGGAATGGCCAGGGTGACTCAGATGAAGGATCTCAGTGAGGGAGTGGGGATGGAAGGTCAAAATTAACACACAGTGCTGGTGAAAGTGGGGTTGAGCTGAGTGAGCCCAGGCCAAAGGGGGTGAGGAAAGACAATCAGCCAGAGGCCAAGCCAAACTGGGTGCCACCACTGCAGACATTGCTGAGATGGGGGACAATGCCAGAGCCGGGGTAGTTACCATGGCATGGAGGCTGCACTCATTTGAGTAGCGAGAGGAGTCAAGAGCAAAGGATGAGGCTGAGGGACAGGAAGGATGGGTCCAGGAAGCTACTTTTCTGAGAAAGGGGTAGCATCCAGAAAGGGTTTGATGGCATTCAGCAAGGGCCTAGCATCTTAGATATAATATGTCTCACTACATACGCAGAAAATAGAGTCATCTAAGAGTTGGGTACCAGGATGGCAAAAATCTCTCAACCAATGGGATGGTGCCATTTTCTCCAGTCAACGTAGGGACTGGATGACTCCAATTTGGGATTTTCTGTGGCTGTTTTCTGTGATGCTTCCAAACAGATGACTCCAAAGCAAAGGTTTCCAGTTGTTCATGTTGGTCTAAATGACCCTGAGAGCCAAGCCACCATGATGGTAAATCAAATTCTGCATTGCACAAAGCCCCAGGCCATGAGGCAAGGAGTGGCTGAAGTTCTGCTCTTGCTCTGCTCACCAAGTTGCACACCTGAGTGGCTGTTGCTGCTCACCTGGAGTGGCTTTTCTAATTCCATCCCAGAGGAGGGGACATTATTCCAATTTGCAACAATGCGTCATAAGGGCAAGCTGTGGCCCCATGTGAGAAATGTTTTCTTTCTTTCTCTCTCTCTCTTTCTTTCTTCCTCACCCAGGGACATTTTTGTTGTTGTTGTTGTTGTTGTTGTTGCTTTTTAGACAGACAGGAAGGTAGAGAGACAAAAACATCCGATGTGAGAGAGAAGCATTGTTTGGTTGCCTCCCATACACACCCAGACCAGGGACCAAACCCACAACCTAGGCATGCACCCTGATTGGGAATCAAACTAGTGACCTTTGGTTACAGGATGACACTCCAACCAAGTGAGCCACACTGGCCAAGGTGAGAAAAGTTTTCAAATTGAACAGCATGGTGGTGTTTTGGCAGCCAATGCTATCTTTTCCCCTGTAGAAAAATGTGTCCAAAGTTACTATGGCAGAAAAATCTAATTCTTGTGTGAGAAAAACACGAGGAGTTGGTGGTGTGGAAGCAAAGCATTAGCCAGAATCTATAACCGTTGTGTTGTAATTCATTATTTACATCTGGGCACACACAGTGAAGAGATCATCTAATTAGAACCAGCACCTTCTTGGAGTTTGGAGTGACCTGTTGAGTGGTAAGATACCCACACAATCCTAATCACCAGCCTCCTCTGTCCTTTGCCTAACATGTCTATTGATGCATCCCTGGAGCTCAGCCAAGGGGAGTGAGGGCCCTGTTTCGGAAAGAAGAGTGTGCAGAATCTGTGCACTGGAAATAATTTACACAAAGCTGTGATGATGGCAGCTCAGGTATGAGGTTGAACTAAGAGCAGTTACCACCATTTGAGCAATCTAATTTCTTTCCCAGAACTATCATGCAAAGCAAGGGGAATTCTCAATCATTTTCCACATGTGGTACACAGTCTTTTATGTCTGTACATATGTATGTATGTATATATGTATGTATTTGTGTGTGTAGTCTCCCCAGCTCCTCTTCCTTGGGAGGTGGAGTGGGGATTACTTCTCTTCTATAGTGTGTAATTTGGGAGGAGTTTTGGAGCCCAGTCTAGCCTTCAGCAACATGCTCAGTAGTCAGACTCTCTATCCTTGGAATTCAATTATTAGACAGAAACACCCAGAGGTAGAAAACAATTAAAGAGGGCTGTCCACTTATAGTCCTTATGATGAATTCACAAATCCCTACTATTAAAATACCTGAAACTATTCTGATTTTAGTCTGCTCTAAGATTGTTTTCAATTTTCCCTTTGATTTTGTAAGCTATATATTTTTCTTTTAATACATTCTTTCCCCCCTTGAATGAAGTGTAGTTGGTTTCTATTGATGAAAACCAAAGAAATCTAACAAAATTAAATACAAAAATTGGGTTCCAGGCAAGAGACCCTCAGGAAAATGAGTAAATTGACTTTGGTTTTCAGATGAGATGGGAGTTGATGCAGTAAGACTCTGGGACCAATCGGCTTGTCAGGTCTACCCACCTGGAGCCATGCATTCACTGAGGATGATGCTCTCTGGGGCAGGGTGGTAGCCCCAAGGCGCAGCTACAGGGAATAAGGCACATCAGGTAGCAGGGTGGGATATTCCACCCTGATGGTGTTGATGACTTAAAGTAGAAAGAACAAGCTCATGATGTGAAACAAGCTCCTTCAAGACACAGAATGGAGCTAACTATTAACCTTCCTATGACAGAGTTTAAAAAAAACCCACAACAACTGTAGCAGCTGGTCAGAGATCCCTGAAAATCACATGGAGAGACTGATTTCTTTTGTCCCTGAATGACAGCAGTCTTTAGATTGATACTCTTGCCAAATGTTTTAAGTGAGAGTTAGCACCGGGATCATATAAGAGATTTGAATAGCAGAAACAAAGGAATGTGTGAGGATTTTGAAGGCTTTGCGAACCCTGTGCTAATGAGCCCACCTGAGATAATTCTCATTGCTCTTCTCTTGGCCAAACGTGCCACGTGAAAGACAAAGCTAAAACTTCCCTGGTGCCTTATTGCTTCTATGTAAGCAGGACTTTTAAAATATCAACTCTGCCTAGGTGATCAAATAAAAAATCGGAGTACAGGTCATTTCAGGAACTTGTGAAGTTAAAGTGTCTGGGGAAATGGATGTTTTGTGTCTGTAACCAAGGATGGTGAAACAGTTCTAGATCGGGCTATATTTCTTTATATGGGTGAACTTACTAGAGCCTCCTTACCCATTGAGATGCAAACATTTCCTAAGCTCTTTAATACAGCTTAAACTGAACACAGACTTTCAATGGCAGAAAAGACCAGAAAAACCTTGGCATAATTTGAGAGGTAGACTGAGAAAGTTTGGAGACAAAAACTCTAGATCAAATGTCCCATGCTTTCAAAAAAACCTCACCTTGTTCCAGGACCCTCCCACTTCTCCTTTACATTTATGACGAAGAATAGGTTGATGAGAGAAGCCCTAGAATCTTTAAAGACAACTTGGCTGGCTGTGTATTCTAGGCCAGGAACGGTAGCGGGACGGGCAGCAGTGAGAATGAACATGACGGGGCCCTGCAATTTCAGCACAAAGGGAGGAGCCTGGCGGGCAGGGCCCAGGTGCTGGCCAAGGAACAGGAGGGTGGGAAGAGTCCACATCTTGGGGCATCACTGCACACTCAGAATTCTCCAGAATGGTTAAATAATTATAGTGGTTCACCAAGATGAAATAACCAGAAAGTCATTTAGGTTTCACTTGAATTAGAAAACCCTGAATTCCAAGTGTGGTCAACAGAGGCCCTATTTGAGTCACAAAAGTGGAAAAGTCCCAGCCTCTCACTGGGTCCCATGCCTGAGTCACATCGAGACTCACAGCACTTTGGATAATGAAGAGGTCAGTTTCCATTAAGCATAATGTTATGGATTTGTCAAATGAGCACTTCTTTCTTTTTTTTTAATCCTCACCCAAGGATATATTTGTTGATTTTTTTAGAGAGCGAGTAAGGGGAAGAGAGAGAGAGAGAGAGAAACATCCAATGTTTGCCTGCTGTACATGCCCTGACTGGGGATTGAACTTGCAGCCTTTTGGTGTGTGGGACAGCATTCCAACCAACTGAGCTACCCAGTCAGGGCTCAAATGAACACTTCTTAGTCAGAGCACAGGGTGGGGGATGGTGAGCTGCCACAGTTCAGCAACAGACCATAGAGACGTTGAAATAGACGCTTCTGGAGGAAGCGCCTGGCCCACCTCCTGAGATGATGCAGAGAGATCACATTCAGTCAGAGGCAGGACTGAGGCACATGCCTTTATTAAGGTCTGTAGGTGGGGTGCTTTGGGGTTCCAAGGCTGAGGTCCAACTGGTCAATTCAAATGAGAAGAGGAAGGTTTGAGTAAGCTCCATGGTGGGATCTTATTTAAGGGGCACAGAGGGGAAGGACTGGGGGACAGGTGAGACTTGTTGAAGAAGTATTATCAGGAGCTTACATTTTCTTGTCACTCTGTTGGCTGCTCTCCAGGGCATGGCCTTGCTTGAGAGGGCTAGTGTCAGTATAAAGTCGCTGCAGGCCACTTGGCCAAGGATAATGGGTGCAAGGCAGCAATGCCATGTTGTGGCTGAGCCAAACTCTTTCATCTGAGTCCCTTCACTCTACCCTTCCTAAGGGAGCCCTGGGGTAAGGACAGACTGCTGGACACAGGCTGAGAGGACTGTAATTCGTGAAGGTCTGGGATTCCAGGTCAGCCCAATAGTATTATGTCATGAGCACTAATTGGTATAAAACTATGTCTGAGCTAAGTTTGCTTTACGGGAGACTCAAAGGGCCCTTCAATATTATTTGCGGTTATTTCCCAAGTCCCATGTTGTACAGTTAGAATGCATCTTGAGTAACTCTAAGAATCCCTTACCCATGAAATAAGTCCTTTGGTCTCTTCTTTCCTTCCAAACTAGGAAATTCAAAGCAAAATCATTTCATTGTAGGAACTGCAAGATTGGTATCTACATTCTGATCATGTCCTCATTAAATTGCACAGATAGGGAGTTAAAAACGTTAAAAAGTCTCAGAGAATGGCAAAGAGTTATTATCACCCTAATCAGGTGATGACTTGAAATGCTGCTTGTGTCTCAGCTGTGGTTTTCTTACTGAGGCAAATCAACACGACTCCTGCACACGGTAGAAAACTGTCAGCTGAATGTATTTGTCCGTTTGTAGGGATGAATAGCCTACGTATTTGCTTTAACCTAGCAGTACTGCAGTGCACACTCACCCTCTAGACTCAGGTTTAATTACTGTTCTGACAGAGGCTCCGATCTCGTTTGGACTGAAATGCATCAGGACTGCACACTGCAGCCCTTCCCGGTGTGGTTTCCTCAGGGTGACATCATGCGACAGGCCTTGGAGAACAGGAAGTAGTGGGAACCTTACACGTCTTGGTGTTATTTCTGAGGGTGAAACCCTTGGTCAGAAATCACTTCCCACTTACCAATCGAAGGACTTTTGTCTCTGTCTTAGAAAAAAGAAAGGATAACATTTGTATATTTTAAGCAAGTAAAATGTAGCCTTTCAGAAAAATTAATTTCCTATGTTCCTCTAAGAAATACCCAGCCCAGATAATACCAGTTTATATTGATGGCATTAACAAAACACAGGAGGCACCTGTGCCTTAAGCCACCTTTATGTGACAGTGAAAATTTGGAGGAATTCCCCTGTGAAACCATCTGGGCCTGGTGCTTTATGTGGGCTAGATGCTTAACAACTTTCTCTGATCCTCTATAGAAAATGGTCTGTATAAGCTTTTTACACTAATAAGATGAATGTTTATGATTTGTATTTCCTTAGGAAGTTATTCATTTGGCCTAGGTTTTCAAATGTATTTGCATAAAAGTCTGCAAAACAGTATCTTTATTTTTTTTAAAAATGTCTTCTGTTTCTCCCTGTTCACCTTATTTTGTATATCTGTGAATTTTCCTTTTTCTTTCTTCAACAAGTTAGCAATTTTGTTTGTTATTTTGAGCTATTTTGTGAATCTTTTTCCAAAACATAGTCTTTCATTAATTAGGTTTTTTGTTTTTTCTATCCTCTGATTCATTAACTTCTGTTCCCTAGCTGGGTTTTGTTTTTCTTTATGTTCTAACTTTAGCCATGTACTAATGATACTACATTTAAAAAAGAAAATTTAGCAATATGAAGAGCTCAGAAATATTGTTGTTGTGGCCACAGATGGTAAAGGCAATTAGAGCAAAATGTTTTCTTTATTACAGTCTTGTGTATTAGGGCCGATAAAGTATTATTTGGTTCATTAAACATTTATATTACCAAATATATTGTGGAAGCCTTAGCCTGGGCATCACACATATTAACTAGTAAAAGAAATACAAAGTAAAAGGATATGTTTTTGCCTGAAAGTCATATTTATCTGAATGATTTTAAAAGCTTTATTTATCAGCTCTGGCTTCTGTGACTCAGTGGACTGAGTGCCAGTCTTTGAACCAAAGAGTTGCTGGTTCAATTCCTAGTTAGGGCACATGCCTGGGTTGTGGGCCAGGTCCCCAGTAGGGGGCGCGCAAGCAATAACCACACATTGATGTTTCTCTTCCTCTCTTTCTCCCTCCCTCCCCCCTCTCTAAATATAAATAAACAAAATCTTTTAAAAAACACTAAAAGAAAATGTTTTTTAAAGCTTTATCAATGACAAAAGAAGATTAATGGAAAATCTATTTCACTGTTTTATATTTTATTCTTTTCAAGAGTGTTTAATATGAAATTTATTGAAAATGCAGTTATCTGGGTATTCTGTAAATCTGACTTCTTCAGAAAGGAGTGGGAAATTACAGGAAATATACTGAAGTGATAGAAAAAGAAGCGTATTTACTCTTTGGCTGATCATCTAAAAAAAGAGCATAAAACTCATTAGTCTTATTTTGCTACTGTCTTCTGAATGTAAAATGAGATAGTCTCGTACCCTCATCCCTCTCAGCCCCATGACCCTCAGCACACTCTGGGAGCGGTGGATTGTTAGCTAGCAGGCTCATGTCACTTTTGTTTTTGGACTTAGGCTGTAAGTTCTCAAGGACAGAGTCTGGTGTTCTCTTTGTGCTCACCAGAGCACCAGGCAATGTGGCAGGCAGACTGCTAATGAATGTAGAATATATGTCATTTGCCTAAAAGAAAATCTTTTAGTTATCCACTTTGTCATGTTCATTCACATTCTTAAATTGAAAAAGTAAAAATCTACCATCAAATTTTATACAAGGTACATTCTGGGCCCATTATATCCACTGCGAAGGCTGCTAACAGTGAGAGACTTGTTGCTATGCATTGCTTTTCCATGGCCACGTGGGGGTGGCAGATGCTAGATGGTAATATTTTATTAAAGTTAAGAAGAGAGAGGACAAAGGTGGTGTTAGCTAGGCAGTAAGTCAGCACTAAAGACTTAGGGTAAAATGCCTAATCTATTTCTTTTATTTTTTTAATATGGGATTTCTTATTGTTAAGAGTATATTGATTATAGAAATTTGAACCTATGTTAACCAATATACTTATTCTATGCTTCATACAGCTGAGTTTGTAGGCAGAAAATACAAAATAGTATTTCAAAATAGATATTCTACATTTTCAATTTAGTCACCTAAAGAACTTCCTTTTTCTCTTCCAACAGTATTTTTCTCTCATTATTATTGTCTTCCTAGTAGGTGATTTGGCCTGGATCCTGGAAATAAAGATGGTCAATTCCTGTATCTCCTGGAAATAAAAACATTCAATTCCTGTCTCTCCAACAGTTCATAACAACACAATCTTAACTTTCCATCTCAGAAGATTGTCCTTGTAAGATGGTTTCTTTTTTTAAAGAAGATTTTATTTACTTATTTTTAGAGAGGGGAAATGAAGGAGAAAGAGAGGGAAACATCAATGTGTGGTTGCCTCTTGCATGCCCCCTGCTGGAGACCTGGCCTGCAATATAAGCATGTGCCCCAGATGGGAATCAAACCTTTGGTTTTGGTGACCCTTTGGTTTGCAGGCCAACACTCAATCCACTGAACCACACCAGCCAGGCTTATAAGATAATTCCTGAAACCACATTGAAAGACCATAGAACTCAACATGAAATTATTTTTACATATTCATTAGGAGACATTCTTTTCTAAAAAAAACAAAACAAAACAAAACAAACTATCCTCCTTAAATAGTAAAGATTTGGAAATGCTTAGAAAATTGTTTTGAAAAACCAACAATTTCTACCAATACATAGTCACCAAAAATGGTGAAAAAGAAGAAATATTGTAATGAGGTCATTTAAAAGCATTCAGGAACAACTGATGCAAATGTTAATTTAAAAGAGAATTAAAAAATCTAGAAATTTCCAGATTTCTAGTTTCTTAATTAAAAAAACAGTATTCATCTCATTTCTATCTGTAAGATGCTTCACTATATGTACTTTTCATTATTTCTCAATTTCAGAGAGGCCAAGACCCTCAAAAGTTAACTTGATCTAATCTAGACAAAACCAGTAGAGAATTTCAAAGCTTAATGAAACTATTCCTTCTTAGTCAGTGCTAGGGAGGGCCTAGCATTCAGTGATTAAACAATCACTAAATTCACCTGAAATAGTTCAGTTCCCCTAACCGTTGGGTAACTTACTTTATAGTGCGCCAAAACTCTGGAACCTCAACTTCATTTAGCATAGGCCGCACTGTGGACGACTACTCAAAAAAAGTGGTAGAGCCATTTCCAGCCCTTCAGTTTTGAATACAGAATCCCTGATTAGTGAGCCCTATCAATAAATTTATCCTGATCCAACTTTATATTGCTTCCACGTGGATTCTACCCTCTTAACCTTCCTACACGTATTCCCCAGGTTTCTGGAAAAGCCTGCTTGTACAGGCAGAGAAGGCTTGGCACAATCTGGGGCTTCAACATCTTGAGCCTCACTCGCACCTGCCTCATGATCCCTTCCTGATTTCTGAGGTTCTGCTCCAGCCCTGTCAGTGCTCTGAGTTAACAAGAGAGGTCCTATAGGATTGCAAATCAGTTGGCACAGGGTCACACACTGGATTAGGTTTTCAGACCCAGTTTTCCCGTGGCTGTGAGACAGGACAGTTACAAACCTTTCAGATTCTGCATCCAGACTTTAAACTTAACATGTGAAACTCTGAGCTCATCATTTTCTTTTCCCCATTTCTACCACACCACAGCCCATCAGCCCCTTACACTCCATATTTTCACTAAAATATGCTATGGTGGCAATCACTAGGCCACCCTAAGCCTTAGCTTTGTAGGCATTTGAGGAACTGTTTGGCCACGAATGTCCAAAGTTCCATTTACCCCTGGGTGTGAGGTCTCTAATGCCTATATGTTGAGTAAGATTGGAGGATCTAGTCCAGAAAACTCAAACCACTTCAGAAAATGGATCCTAATGATTCTATTTTTCTAGAATGGCTCTTGGTACAAAATTCTGCACCCAGTTCAATCAGCCTTCAGTAAGAGGAGAACCATTAGGAGATGATAGAGGTACAAGGGCATGCAGATGCAGACATACAAAGATAAAGAAATATAAATGCAGATATAAACAAATTAAAGGATTTGCTACATGGATTGGACCTTGTACAGCTATGAGAGCTTGTTAGTAAGATGATTGTCTTTGTATCTGCTGCAGGCACTGGCACCTGCAGGGCAGGCAGTCAGGAAGGAAAGGGAGGGCCACGTGACCCCCATGCCAGGGCTGGGGCACATGGGGATAAACAGAAACACACATCAGCTCTGGCTTCCTCCCCCATGAATGGTTGGATGTCCTGCTAGAGAAGTGACAGCTAGTGGCCTTCATCATAGAAATTGACATGCATGTGGCTCAGGAGGTCAGGGAAGGTGCAGCTGGATGGCTGCCCTTGCCCCACAGGTTGGCCAGCAGATAACAAATGGTGTGAGCTGTACAATGGCCAGTCCTTCACTTCTTCACCTCTACTCTTACATCGGAATGTCTCTTTCCATCCACTGTAATCAGGAATGTGCAGGAAAGGGAAATGTGGGGATGCAGTTCAGTCTGGCTGACCTGGCACACTACAAAGCCCAAGGATATCTTTACTGATTTACTGTCTATTGTTCTGTCCATTTCTGAGAGAAAACTATTGAAGTCTGTAGTTACAATTGGGCATACATCTAGTTCTCTTTTAAAGTCTATCATTTTTGCTTTGAAGGTTGGTTTTTAGGTACGTATATATTTCAGATTGTTATTTTTTATGGAAAATTGACCTCTTTAGCATTCTATAACATCCCTCTTTATCCTCAATAATATTTCTTTTTCTGAAGTCCTTTTTGTCTGATATTATATGCCTATTCCAGCTACCTCATGGTTAGTGTTTGCATGGCATTGCCTTTTCCATTCTTTTACTTTTAACCTACCTGTACCCTGTTATTCAGAGTGGATTTCATCAGAAGCCATCCAGTTTAGCCTTAAGATTGGAGCTGATAAGATCAGAGTGAGGGCAGGAGCAAAAGCAAGGACCCAGTTAGGAGGTTATTGAAACGTCCAGGGGAGCAGTGCTGGAGGCTTGAGCTAGCTGGTAAGAGAGGCTGAACGCAGACACATGTCTGATTTGTTGGGGTTGTGCTTTGCCTTGAGTTCATTTTATTTTCTCTGTCTCTCTTTTTGAATACTCCCCCAAGGATATGTTTATTGATTTTAGAGAAAGAGAAGGGAATGGGGGGGGAGGGAGAGAGAATGAATCACCGATGTTAGAGGGAAACATGGGTCAGTTTTACTACCTAGGTGCCCTGACCAGGGTCAAACCCACAACTTTTGGCATATGGGGATGACACTCCAACCAACAGAGCCACCAGCCAGGGCTGTTTTCTCTTTATGCATGTACGTGGTTTATGCCTATGCCCTACATTTTTGATTGAGGAAAATAAGGGAATTAGAAGCACCATCAGTTGAACTAAAACCAAAGTTCTGTTTGGTTTTCCTACATAGTTTATCGGAGACAGCTCTCCAAGTTGCCATCGTATCCATTAAAACCCTAGCATGAGTTGTGTAGCCTGAGGAAGCCAGAGGAAATGCTTCTGACATCTAATTGACCATCGGACCTTTAAGCAGATGCTGAAGAAGATGATGGGCCTGGAGGCTCTTCCATCAGGGTGTCTGCCCAGCCTCCTGGGGGTGAGCAGGGAAAGATGCCCAGAGGTCTGGGTAGCAGGACTGGATGGGTGAGGACACAGGCTCTGACTCCAGTCTGGTCTCCGTCCCAGCCCCAGCATTTACTGAGGCAGACCCTTCTGTGTGGCGTGGGCCCAGCTCCCACTTGGAGATGCATAGGACCCATGCCCACAGATAGGTTCTTTCATGGGTAATCAGATTTGCAATATACCTAAGCTGTTTTGGGGTTTGCTCTTTGCTAAAACTCCCTCACCCTGCAAGTGCTTACTGTAACTTCCTAAAATCCATGATGAGCCTTGCAGGGACCAGTATAACTGGCTGCCTATTCATTTGCTAATATCCTTCTGTGATGTGATTAGGGGCATTGGCTCCTTTTGTTGTAACCAGGGCACAGTGAGGGAGAACCTTCTCATGACATGAAGAGAGAGATATAGAATAAAGGCCTGTCATGGCGGAGGCCACGGCTTTTGCTCCCCTTGAGAGAAAAGCCATGTTATTGTCCTTTTTTCTCTACCAGACTCGGCAGTCTGTGTGTATGTTTTATTTCATCCATAATGACACTGACACTGCTGGCCGGTGTCTGCATCACTTACTGAGTCAGCTCACGCCTCCTCTTGCTGCCTCTGTTCTGTGTCTGTGACATGAAGATGGAAATAGAACCCAGTTCATAGAGTTGTTGGGATGATGAAATGAGTGATATGAGGAAGGTGTTTGAAGAGTGCCCGGCACATGGGCAGTGTTAAAAAACCTTAGATTTTAAGTTTGTGAAAGAGCAGTGGGTAGTTGTTTATGAAATACTTAGAAAGTAACACTGTCACCCATAAGAGGCTTATATATTTAGAGTGAGAATAAAAGTGCAAGATTTCAACTTTTTCTATCTGCTATCTGGGCATGAGTCATGTCATGGAAACACTTTCTCACCAACTTGAACACCCAAAATCAAAGATCAGCAAGAGAATAAAATGAGGGGAAAATGAAAGGAATGTCTAGGGTCCCCGCCTACATCCCTTTTTCTATTAAGAACTGGAATGGAGAGGTTCTTGGAGGATGTTTCCTATTTCCCTGAAAATGGAAATCTGTTGGAAAAACCTCTCGACTTAAGAGCATGTGGACACCTCTAATCAGTATATTGCAAATAAGGAAGAAAATACATGTGACTGACCTTAAATGTAAATGAAGACAGAAACTCTTCACTGCATTTTGTCTTAAAAGATTTAAGAGATGCCAAAAAGTAGTTTTGCCTGGATAACTGAGTTGGATTGTACACAGCAGTCTGAGAGAGTAATTTTTTCCAAGATGGCACTCCGATTTTTTTTAAACCAGTAGACCACTTTGGCAATAGGCAAAACATTCAGGAATAACTTAACGACATAGCCAGATGTGTCTTAGAGAATCCACTGTCTGGCCAAACCAGCAAACCCTACAGAAAGGGCAGTGAGCTCAGCAGGTAGAAAAAACCCCGTCACGCTGAGATGTGTGCTGGGGATATTGCTGTGACTCAACGGCAGAGGTGTTAATTGCTGATTGACTTTGAGCCTCTTTTTCAAAGGAGCCAGATCCTGCCAGTGCTTCTGCAAGATGACAGCGAGGCCTTCTGAAGGCATAGCCCAGCATCCTGATGGTATTCAAGTGTGTTCCAGCAGAGCCAGATCCATTCCTAGGGTGTACTGTCCTCACCAGGTGATGCTAGCTCATTGTTACAGGGAAGCAACAAGCATCAGGTCATTCAAATGTATTGTTATCTGGTCAGCCATTACACTATGATCTGCACGTTCAGAATTGATTTTTAAACAAATTACCATGAAGATATTTCTTCAAAGAAAAACCAGTTTAACCTTACATCAGCAGGGAACACATTCTCTGTTTCAGTCTCTCTCACTCTCTCTCCTTCTTCCCTCTCCCTCCCTTCCCCCCTTCACCTTTCCTCCCCCTCCCCTGATTCCTCTCCCTTCCCCCTGCCCCCCAGTAAAATTCACACATGAGAAAGGTCGATGTGAGACTCTCCGTGCCCTCACAGAGTCATGCTGTCCACAGCTGACTTTAACTCAGCTGCCTGTTCCTGGTCAGTCAAGTAGGTAAAACACAATGACGAAGAAAGTGTGGTGAACATTTGCTCCAGAATCCCCAAACTGAAGGAAGAAGATGGTAATGAAGTCAGTTCCTGTAGAATAATCATAGCCTTATGAAAAAGGAAGATAAAGTAAGAGGAAGCAAATCACCCATGGGTGCCAGGGGGAGGAAATAAGGCAATAAAGACCTGGGGGGTTGTGTTTGGTGATGTTCTCATTGCAGCTGCCCACTGTGGTGCGCAGTAAATCTAATTTTTATGACCCAGATTCAGCCTTCTGTTCGACTCTGATAAGCACTAGCCCCAAGGGCTGGCACATGGGACTCAGGTGGATTGACAGTTGGACTCGGTGTCTGGAGACATCTTAAGAACTTTATTCCCACAGCCCAGGTGGGGAGTGCAGAGAAATGTGTAGTCAGGGGCGTCCCCTCCACAGCCCAGGATGGCTATGAATGTGGCCCAACAGAAAATCATAAATTTACTTAAAGCATTAGGGGATTTTTTGTGTGACTATGTGTCACAATGTATTGAATGTGTGACCCAAGACAACTCTCCTTCTTCCAGTGTGGCCCAGAGACACCAAAATGTAGGACACACCTGGAGATGGTCGAAGTATTGGTAGCAATTCAATGTCAGATTTGGGGAAAACAGCATTAGGTTATATTCTTCTATTCTTAACAAAATTTTGTTGGTCACATGTTTCCTCTTTTTCCTTCTCTTCACCTCTGCTGAATTGATCAGTTCTTTTTCCTTCTTTTATTGTCTTCTGTTACAGAATTCTATTATTACTCTTACAGAAAGTACCATTACTGACTTCTATATTTCAAATGATTAACTTCCGATTTTAAAACACTAATATTTCATTCTCTATACCTCAGTTGATGTAACAAACTTAAACCATATCACCCAAATAATTTTTTTCACCCAGGATCAAAGAAAAGTCTGACTTGGAACCTGACCTCCATACTGATTGTACAGGTATGGGAGTGGGCATGGGGTACATGTGTACACGTATGGGCATGAATATGGGGGACATGTGTAAAGGTATGGGCCTGGGCATGGGGACATGTTTCAGGTGACTATTTCTGGGTGAAAAGCATTCATTTGTAGGTGGCTGTGGAGGGGCTGGAGAAAAGCCCATGAATAAATACAAGAGTCAGGGCTCCAGCTGCCTCTGTAATTCTGCTGTTTTTTTATTGCCTGCATTTTCATTCAGTCCTACTATACTTTTATCTTGTGGTTATTTTTAGGTTCTGCTAAAAAAACAAACCCAACCTTTTGGACTCAGGGGTGTTTTGTGTTTTTGTTTTTGCTCATCTATAGTACCTTTTGGAATTTAGAAGTTTTCAAATCTTCTAGATTTTGAGATCAGTTGGTTTCTGTTTATATCTTTTAGGGAACCCCCATTTTCCTGGCCTTGCTGCATCAGCGTTTCCTGTTTTCCAGGGCTCCTACTAATTAGACTTGATACTAATTAGTAGTATCTGTCATTGCAGCCATATTTTATGAGGAAGGCAAAGCTATCCCACACAGGGCTACTGTGATCCCTGCAGTAATATCCAAAGGAAATGATTGATGGAGTAGAAGAGAAAACACTAGGTAAGTGGGGTTTATTTGTAGTTTGTTTGAGAAATGAGATAGACACATAAATTTACTGAAGGTCATGTCAAAGATCAAAGTTGAAAATCATCTAACTCACAGTCACAGTGTTGCTTAATGCAAATAGAGCACAAATGAATGAGTAGGATATGTTGTCCTAAAATATGCTAGGATATGTTGCTGGAAGAGATATTCAAGGGAAAGATGTTAAGCCTTATGACTTCTTGCATTTATTATTTTTTATTCTCCCAGGACTTGCTTTTCCTTTTCTATGGAGTACAAAAGCACAAACGTGGGATTTCTGTCAGCCAGGAAACTGCCTCCTTACAGTGCCTGTTTTGTCCTCTGTGCAGGTGTGATTCACTCAGTTCTCACTGTCTGCTTTGCATTGCTGTGAGAGAGGCAGGTGGTGAGCAGGGTGCATACTCAGCGGGTGCTTACCCAGCATCTCACCACCCACTGATCCTTGTCATTAATTGAAGAAGAAAGCAGAAGCTACCAGGAAGCAGAGTTGGTGTGGCTTGTCAGGTTAATGATGTGGAGGAAACATGAAGATTCAGAGGATGAAAGAAGATGCATATGGGTCACGGAAATAACTACTCTGAACTGAGCAGCTCTCCAAAACTCTTCTGATGTAAATTCTTATATTTAAGGCTGTGTGTACTTAGAAAGTTAATAGGAAGCCCCCCAATTTCATGAGAAGAGATTTCATTTTCTCTACAGAAGGAAGAGAATCAGAGATTTGAAAAGAGTAGGGAAAAAAGATTGTTGAGAATATTAAGGAAAAGTAAGAAATAGTAAAGGAAGAGAAAAATTAATGTCTGAAAAAGCAATTAAGGTGTGATGTAGAAAGTAAATATTTCAGTGCGATTAAGCTGTATAACCAGCAGATATCAAGCAACATACAGCTATAACCAGCTATGTATATAAACTGAGACAGCTATCTTGGCTCATATACATTTAATACATAAAAAAAAATTGTTTAGCACCTTCTGCAACAATTCAAGCACAAGGTACACAGCTTCTTGAGTAAGATATTTTGATGAGCTTACTAAGGGGAACAAAAGCATCTCAGGTGTATTCCCAGGTTCCCAGGTGAAAAAGGAAGCTGTGTGCTAAAGGCAGTGTGGGGGAGGGCGGGAGAGACCCCAGATCAGCCCTGAGGGTCAAAGGCAGGACGCACCTGGCTCTAGACAGACTTTCACAGGACCCGATGTATCGGATGAGGCTTCACCAAATTATTTGTTAGTGGTTTTGATTTAAACACATTCGTTCATCTTACCTGTAAAATGTTCAGCAAATTCTTAACTGCTCACTAATGACTTTTTTAAATGAATTGTTTCTCTGGGATATTTAAAGCTTCATCTAAAGTAATATAATCTATTAAAAAAAATAAAAATGACTTGGAAAACCAAAAGCTTACAACCTCAGTCAATGTGACTTTTGAAATTTAGAAAAGCCCCAAATATATACATGGAAATATATAAATAAACATATGGAAATGTATAAATGTGTATATGGAAATAACAAGAACCACTTACCTCTGTTACATAACTTTCATTCATTCGACCATGAGTTATGCACTTCTTCATCTTTGGGAAGAACTTGATACAGGATGCAGCCAGGAGGGGGGGCCTCAAAAATAGAGATTTGGAATGGGGCCCAGAACTCAGGTTATCCAGGAAATATTAGAGGGACATATAAGATGTCCTCACCCCTTCCCCCATAGGTATGAGTTGGGGGAAGGGACACATAGAGCAGGGACATGCAGAGCTGCTAATCCATGGCATGGTCATTTAACATATCTATAGCCTTTGGCTGGTGGTTTAGATGTGTTAAATAGCTGTGGCCATGCTCTGAACCAGGGGGATGGAAAGGACTCCCCCCAGATGTGACTAGGGAAGGAACCACAAGTTACAGCACCTGCGTGGGAGCTTGGAGAAGATTGGCTCCAGAA
>PVKU01015477.1:0-18188 GCA_004027475.1 Anoura caudifer | reverse complement strand
GGGGAGGGCTGGGGCGGAGGGACGGGATGGGAGTAGAAAACAGAAGACTGTATAAGAACAACAATTAAAATAAAATTTAATTTAAAAAAAAGTAAAAAACTCAAAAACACTCAAATTCATGGAGATTAAATAGCATGCTATTAAATAATGAATGGATTAATAATGACAACAAGGAAGAAATCAAAAACTTTTGGGAAACAAGTGAAAATAAAACACAACAACCCAAAACCTATGGGAAACAGCAAAGGCAGTCCTGAGAGGGAAGTTCATAGCAATAGAGGATTACCTAAAAAAGATAGAAACATTTCAAATAAACAACATAACCACATCTACAAGAGCTGGAGGAACAACAAAAAGAAGCCCAGAGCAAGTAGAAGCAAGGAAATATTCAAGATTAGAGAAGAATTAAATGACATAAACACTAAAGAAAAAATTCAAAGGAACAATTAAACGAGGAGCTGGTTCTTTGGAAAGATAAACAAAATCAACAACCCTCTAATTAGACTTATCAAGTAAAGAAAAGAAAGGACAGAAATATTTTATAAATTAGATTATGAGATTGGGAAGATGGTGGCAAGGTAGGTGGGAGCAGAACCCAGTTCTCCCTGTGCCCAGCTAGAACGTCTAGCTGATCTTCTGAGGAACACAGTGAATAGCCAACAGAATCCCGGCTTCTATGAAGGTTGGAGGCCAAGAATTGCAGAGTACATTGAAAAACAGATGGTGAGGAGACTGCGCTGGGATGGTAAAGTCCCTGGGATCTGTGCAGGGACCAAGGCTGCTGCAGTCCTCAGCCTGGCACTTGCCACAGGATATGGGGAAGATAGTTAAATCATCAGCTTCCTCCCCTACCAGAGCAGGGAGGGAAGCCCAGCACCGGGAGGGATCTGGATACTGGAAATCACTGGGGGGAATAGAGACCAAGTGGGAAACAAACAGAGGCAGTTCACATCAGCTGGGACTGTGAATGCTGGCACCAGAGAAACTGAGGTCCCAGGTGACATCCAGAGAAGGGAGGAGTTGAAGCTTGTCAGACCCTGATTCAGATAGCCTCTGAACTGGTTGGAAAGTTGAGCTGTGAGAAAAGCCATGCACTTGTAACGAACAGCAGGAGCTGCTTTGTAAGGAACTCTCCAACAGTGGCTGGATCACCCCTGGGATTATTTGAGCTACTCATGCCCAGAGGCTGAGTGGCCAAGTGGAACCGAGTACCCAAGATTGACTTGTGCTCTGTGCCCAGGGGCTGAGTGACTGATGAAACAGTGTGCCCTAAATTGACTCACACTGTGTGCCCAGAGACTGATGGCTATTTGGATCCATGTGCCTGAGGCTGACTGACTCAGTGGAACAGCACACCAGAGATTGACTCATGCTGTGCACCCAGAGACTGAGTGGCTGATTTGAGCCAGGCAGCTCATGGAGGACCTGGACCAGAGGCTGAGCAACTGTGAATAGTGTGGCCCAGACTTGGTCCACATCCTCTCAAAACCACTGGAAGGCAGAAAAGTGAAGCCCAGTTCCCCTCTTTCTGTGGCATCTAGGAAGACCAGCAGAACTTGCTGAACAGATTTAAAGTCAGGAGGAGGATTATTATTTTTTCATTTTGAATCCTCTCTCTCTCTCTTTTCTCCTTTCTTTCCTTCCCCTAAGTGAAACAATAAGATGTGGAGTTAGGAAGGCTCCAGAGACAGATCCAAAGGGGCAGAAAAAGGTTAACCCCAAGTCTCTATTGTCAATGAATATTTGACAAATGGGGCAGAAGCAGAAAATGAAGTAAAAATAGCCTCTTCAACAAATGGTGTTGGGAGATCTGGACAGCTACATGCAAAAAAAAAAAAAAAAAAAAAAAAAAATGAAACTCAACCACTAACTTACACCATACACAAAAAAAAACTCAAGATGGATAAAAGACTTAAGTATAAGTCATAAAACTGTAACAGTTCCAGAGGAATACAGGGGCAGGAAAATTTCAAATATCCGATGCAGCAATATTTTTATCAATACATTCCCTAGGGTGAGGGATATAAAAGAAAGAATAAATGAAAGAGACTATTGCAAATTAAAATGCTTCTGCGCAGCTAAGGATAACATCAGCAAAATAATTAAAAATAAAAAATAAGAAAGTAACAAAAATGCAAAAAAAAAGAAAAACAAATAAGCATAATACATCACATCAAGAAAATGAAAGACAAAAATCACATGATCACTTCAGTAGATGCTGCAAAAGCATTTTATAAAATACAGCACCAATTGATGATTAAAAAAAAAAAAAAAACACTTGTCAAAGTGGAAATAGAGGGAGCATACCTAACCATAACAAAGGCTGTATAAGAGAAACTTACAGTCAACATAATACTCACCAGACAAAAACTCCCTAAGATGAGGAATAAGAGAAGTTTGTCTACTTTCACCATTTTCACTCAACATAGTGTTGGAAATTCTAGCCAATATAATAAAAAAAGTATATGATAAAGGAAAGTATTATACATTATTGTAATAAATGTGTAAAGTCCTAATCGAGAAAAGTAATACAATTTATTATGTTTTTTCAATTTTCACATGAATAATATACACATTTCTAGATACCTCATTTTAATTAGAATTTTGATCATGTAATTGACCAAAATTGCGTTTACAGAATAATGAGTTGAATGATAGGAAGTCTCAGAGTTATGTCAAAAGTGACAAAGCAGAGAGATCTGGGACAATTAGACTAAAAAAAGAGGAAAACAACAACAACATAAAATATGGTGTGGTAGAAGAATAAGAATTAGAAATTACGAACTTAATTATTTTGCACTATTCTCTGAGAAAAATCATTCATTAAATTATTTCATCCCGTTGAGTTCCAGGTGGATGTGTGTGTGCATACATATGCAGAAAGAAGATAACATAACAAAAAAATGGTTATGAAGATCAAGACCAAAACAATATTACACAGTCTGGCTTTAAGACTAGATGGCTACCATTATATGTGGTGTCTTAAAGTGTAAAATTTAGAAGAGTGAGTCAAATTTTTTCTAAGTCTAAGTGTATTTTAGTGAAAAAGAAACTATCTCCAGAAAGTAATAAAAATAAGCTCTCAATCTCTAAGCAATCATTAAGCATTTACTAAATGACCATCTGGTGTGGACATTTTGAAAGAAGCTTCCTAGGGAGGATTGATTAGATAGCTGTCAACACTTTACCACTTACAAGATTCTATGATTTTATTTTTATTCCATAAATTGTCCACCAGGGCCTAGAAATAGTGAGAGCAAGAAAATTAACACTTTTTAAGGCTTCCTTGCTCTTTGTAGTTTGCATTGACACATTATCTTTTCTGATGCTAACAAGCCCATGAACTCATTATATTTTATAGCTGAGGAATATTTAAAATTCAGAAAGAGTTAGAAATCTGTCTAAAGACAAATAGGCAGGAGCTTCAGAATCATGGTTTAATCACTTGTTTTCTTAAAGTGCATGATATTTTCCCTGTAATGGTGAATTTTTTAATGGTGTTCCATAACTCCATAGAGTTCCCAGGAGATGCCTAATGGACTGCTATAGGGATAGTGGAGATCTAAGTGAGGGTTGTTCTGAGACTACTCTCAACTTTAATTGAAATAGCACTGAGCTATCTCTTATCTATTAGAGAGCTCATTTGAAACATTGATCCCACTGAGTTAAAAAATTCAAAAACTACTGCATACTACCATGTGTCTTTTCCTTTGTTTCTCATTGAACCCTGAAAGTCTGCACAAGTCTAGGAAGTCCATAAATTGAGGCCAGGGGTTTGATATGTCAAGACTTACAAGTACTATGTAGCCAAACAAAAAAGCCTAGATTCAGTGTAGGGGGTCTGTAATGAAAGGAGTAATAAGAATACACATGGAGTGGGGACTTAAACTGAGAGCTAGGAGGCCATTGAGGTCAGGAGAAGAAGCAGGCAGATGATTAGCAAATGCAGACAAAGACCTAATCATCCAAGGCAACAGTGACCAACTGAATCAATAGTTACACTTGCAAGCAGTTGTGTGACCTCTCACCCTGCTCCAGTCTCCCACACACCAAGCTTTGCCAGATGCCCTTCTCATTCTAAACCTCTTCAAATGAACTTATCCTCTCTCAAGCTTTTATTTTTAAAATTTTGTTTTTGCTATTCATTTACAGTTGTCCCTCCTTTCTTCCCATTGCTCTCCCCTGCCCCATTCCCCCTGACTCCCACAGTCAATCCCCAATCTATAGTCCATGCCCATGAATATTCTATTTGAGTTACTTGACTTGCCCCTTCCCCTTCTTTCTCCCATTACTCCCCTCCACCCTCCCCTCTTGTCACTGTCAGTTTGTTCTTTATTCCCATGTCTGTGGTTATAGTTTGCTTGCTTGTTTTGTAGATTAAGTTCCACTTATAGGTAAAATGTTATGGTATTTTTCATCCACCACCTGGCTTATTTCACCCAGTGTAATATTCTCCAGTTTCATCTGTGCTGTCACAAAGGGTAGGAGCTCCTTCTTTCTTTCTGCTGTGTAGTATTCCATTGTGTAAATGTACCACAGTTTTTTGATCCACTCATTTACTAATGTGCACATTAGCTGTTTCCAGCACTTGGCTATTTTAAATAATGCTGCTATGAACATTAGGGTGCATAAATCTATTGGATTAGTTATTCAGGTTTCTTAAGGTATAATCCCAGCAATGGAATCGCTGGATCGAAAGGAAGTTCGATTTTTATATTTTTGAAGAAATTCCATACTGTTTTCCACAGTGGCTGCAACCAGTCTGCATTCCCACCAACAGGATACTAGGATTCCCTTTTCTTCACAACCTAACCAGCACTTTGTTGTTGTTGTTGTTGATTTGTTAATGCTGGCCATTCTGATCTGTGTGAAGTGGTACCTCGTTGGTACCACTTCAACTTGGTACCTCATTTAACTTGCATTTCTCTAATAGCTAGTGATGTTGAGCATTTTTTTACTATTGTTGTTCAAGTTCATTTCTCTTCATTTTCACCACACCATGGCCCTCCACCCAGCCCATCTCCATCTCCCACCTATGAACCTACCCTTTTGGCTTTGTCCATGTGTCCTTTATATATGTTCCTTGATGGACCTTCCCGTATTATCCCCCATGAACTCTCTCCCCCATCTCCTCTGGTTATTCTTGTTCAGTTTGTTTTTTATTTCAATGTTTCTGATTATATTTTGTTTGCTTGTTTGTTTTGTTGATTAAGTTCCACTTATAAATGAGATCACATGAAAGAATGCTCAGCATCACTAGCCATCATAGAGATGCAAATTAAAACCACAATGAGATACAACTTCACACCAGTCAGAATGTTGAACATTTTTTCATGTGTCTATGTTCAACTTCTGTGTCCTCCTTGGAGAAGTGTCTCTTCAGGTTCTTTGTCCATTTTTAATTGGATTGTTTGTCTTCCTGGTGTGGAGCTGTGTAAATGCTTTATATGTTCTCAAGATCAAATCCTTGTCCAAGTTATCATTGGCAGATATGTTTTTCCATACTGTTGGTTCCCTTTCCATTTTCTTGATGTTTCCTTTAGCTGCATAGAAGCTTTTTTAATTTTATGTAGTTCCATTTATTTATTCTTTCATTTATATCCCTTGGCTTAGTGAAGGTATAGATGAAAATACTGCTGCATGGGATATCTGAAATTTTCCTGACTATGTTTTCCTCTGGAACTTTCATGATGTCATTACTATATTTAAGTCTTTTATCCACCTTGAAGTTATTTTTGTGTATGGTTTAAGCTGGTGGTCGAGTTTCATTTTTTTGCATGTAGCTGTCCAGATCTCCCAACACCATTTGTTGAAGAGGTTACTTTTACTCCATTTTATCCTCCTACTTCCTTTGTCAAATATTAATTGACCATAGAGACATGGGTTTATTTCTGGGCTCTCAATTCTCTTCCACTGTTCCATGTGTCTGTTCTTATGCTTAATACCGGACTGTTTTGATGACAGTGGCCTTGTAATATAATTTGATGTCAGGCATTGTGATCCCTCCTACTTTGTTCTTCTTTGTCAAAATTGTTGAGGCTATTTAGGGTAATTTATAGATCCATATATATTTTGAACTATTTGTTTTTTTCTCTGTGAAATATGTTATTGGTATTTTGATAAGGATTGCATTTAAACTATACACAAATGTGTTAGGTAGTATGCACATTTTAATGTAGTTAATTCTTCCAATCTGAAAATGGAATATGCTTCCATTTATTCATTTCTTCCTTCTTTTTTTTTTTTTTTTCAGAGTCCTGTAGTTTTCTGAGTACAGGTCTTTTACCTCCTTGGTTAAGTTTATTGCTAAATATTTTATTTTTCTTGTTATAATATAAGGGATTTTATCCCTAATTTCTCTCTGATATTTCATTGTTGGTGGACAAAAATGACTTCAATTTCTGAATGCTGACTTTGTATTCTGCCCTTGTGCCAAATTCATTTATTTTGTCAAGAACTTTTTTGGGGGAGTCTGTAGGGTTTTTATGTACACTATCTTGCTATCTGCACACAGTGACAGCTTTACTTCCTTTTTCCAATTTGGATGCATTTTATTTCTTTTTCTTTTCTGATCATCATGGCTAGAAATTTCAAAACTATATCAAATAGAAGTGGTGAAAGCGAACACTCTTGTCTTGTTCCTGATATTAGGGTAAAGCTTATAAATAGTTTTTATCCATTGAGCATGATGGTAGCTATAGGTTTCTTGTATATGGCCTTTATTATGTTGAGGTATTCTTCCTGTACTCCCATTCTGCTGAGTGCTTTTCATCATAGATGGGTGCTGTAGTTTATCAAATGCTTTTTCAGTATGGAATGATATTATCATGTGGTTTCTGTCTTTCCTTTTGCTTATGTGATTTTTTACATTTATTGATTTGTGTATATTATAACATCCAATCATCCATGGGATGAATTCCACTTAATCATGGTGTATGATCTTTTCAATATATTGCTGGATCCCATTTGCCAACATTCTGTTGAGGTTATTACCATCTATGATCATCAGTATTATTGGACTATAGTTTTATTTATTTGCTGTGTCTTTTTCCGGTTTTGGATTTAGGATAATACTGCCCTCATAAAAAGAGTTTGGGAGTCTCCCTTCTTGGATTTTTTGGAATTGTTTGATAAGAATTGGGGTTAACTCTTCCCTGAATGTTTTGCAAAATTCTCCTGTGAAGCTGTCTGGTCCAAGGCTTTCATGTGATGGGAATTTTTTTCATTACTGCTTCAATTTCACTAGCTGTTATTGGTCTGTTCATGCTTTCTGTGTCTTCTTGACTCAATTTTGGAGGATTATGTTTCTAGATATTCATCAATTTCTCCTGGGATTTCAAATATCTTGGCATATAGTTGTTTGTTGTAATTTCTTATCACCCTTTGTATTTCTGTGTTATGGGTTGCAATTTCTCCTCTTTCATTTCTGATTGTGTTTACCTGGGTCCTCTCTCTTTTTTTCTTGATGAGTCTGGTTAAGGCCTTGTTGATTTTGTGTATCTTTTCAAACAGTCAGCTTCTGGATTTATTGATCTATTGAATTGCTCTTTTAGTCTCCATGTCACTTAATTCTGCTCTGATCTTGGTTATCTTCTTCCTGCTAGCACTTGTTGCTTTCTTTGTTGTTGTTAGTCTAGTTTTTATAGATGTAGGATTAGGTTGTTTATTTGAAATAAAGCCCCTTTGTGTGTTACTTCTGGTTTCTTCCTTGGTGTTTTTAAGATTCTGTCTTTGTCTTTAATATTTGGCATTTTAATCATGATACATCTTGGAGTTGGCCTCTTTGGGTTCATCTTGATTGAGACTCTCTGTGCTTCCTTGAACTTGCATGGTTTTTTCCTCTCCAGGTTCGGAAAGTTTTCTGTCATTATTTTTTCAAGCAGGGTTTCTATCATTTGTTCCTTTCTTCCTCTTCTGATATTCCTGTGATTCAAATGTTTTTGTGCTCCATGTTATCTTGGAGTCTCCTTATGCTATGATCATATATTTTTAGTCTTTTTTCATGCAGCTGCTCTACCTGAGTGTTTCTTTCCATCTTATCTTCCAGCTCACTAATTCATCCTCTGTTTTATCTAGTCTGCTTGTAATTCCTTCTAGTGTGTTTTTTTTTATTTCTGAAATTTCATTGTTCATTTCTCCTGGTTTAGTTTCTAGTTTGTATTTCCATTTTCATACTGTTGTAGTTCTCACTGAGTTCCTTGTAGTTGTCTGTGAGTTCCTTGAGCATCCTTATAACTATTATTTGGGATTCTATATCTGATAATTTGCTTACCTCCATTTCATTTAGCTCTTTTAGTGGGGAGTCTTCCATTTCTCTTGATTACTGGTTCTTTTTTTTTTTTTTCTCCCTATATTAGGTGTTTCTGCACTTCCTGATATTTTGCTTTGTTGGCTGTCTTTGTAGGGTGAACTTCTATGGTAGGAATTCTGTGTGATTCAGTGGTGTGGTCCCTTTGATCTCCTTGTCTGGATGCTCTAGGTTTCCCTTCTGTTTGTGTACTCTCTTGTTGTACTTGGGATTTTACCTTTTTGTGTTTCCTTTGTTGATGTGTTCTCTCCTCCAGAGGGTATCCTAATGTTCACAGCTTCCTCCCAATCATGTATGTGATCAGTGGCAGTAGGTAGGCAAAATGGATTAAGGCAGTGGGAGGGTATTCTATGGGATTTAAAGTACCAACAATTTAAAGAAGAAGTAGGGGATCCTTTGGATAAGTATAGCATTAACCATAATATTTCACCCAACTAGCCGCTTTTTATATAAGGTGAAAAAGAGATGAGACTCTTATTAGAGGGGAGGAGGATTGTGAGCTGAATCCAGAAAACAGAGCACTTATGCAAGGTTAGATGATGAGATATAGTGAGTGTAAATGATAGAAAGTAGGCATAGTGTACAAGAGAATAGAGTTAACCACAACAATAGTAATGCTCAGGATTAAAGTGAAGTGGGCTAAGATCAGGGAGGATTGCTGCGTAGTATATAGAATTGTATGGAACAACAATTATTTAAAGTAGTATTGGAACAACAATAATATGGGAAGAAAGATACGATTTGGATAACAAGAATAGGAAGTACATGATCAAGAGTGCTTGGTCATGTTATTGGAACATGAGTGAAGTGAAAGAAGGAAAATTAAACCACAATCTGATAGAGAGAATAAAGAAAAGCATTCAAACAATGCAATTAGACAGAGAAATAAAATGAGGACAACTAAGCATAAAGAAGAGAAATAAAAATACTAATAAAACAAAAAATACAATAATGAAAAAGTAATAATAATACAAATAAACAATAAAATGCCAGTTCTATGGGATAGCAAAGTGGAATTTGTCTCAGTTTCTCAGTTGTTGGCATTAGCCTTGTGCTTCCTCTTTGGATGTGTCTCTGGACCTTTCACAACTCCAGGTTTTATTTTCTCACTGCAGTAAAGAAAAAAAAAAACAGAGAGGAAAGCAAAAAATAAGCCTCCAGTTGACTTTAAACCCACTGAGCCAGTTCTGATGGTCTTCCTAGATGCCACAGGAAGAGGGTGCTGGGCTTCTCTTTGCTCCCTTCCTACAATTTTGACAGGATGGAGGCCAGGTCTGGGTCACAATATTCATGTTTGCCCAGCCTCCAGCCCAGGTCTTCCATGAGCTACCAGGCCCCCACTGTCCATCTGCCCCAGGCCTGCTCCTTTAATCTACCAATTGTGTGAGATCCATGTGGTGCGCCTCCTCCTTGCTTTTTGCTAGTCCTCCATGTTTTGACCCCACCACCAGGCAAATGGTGCCACTCAGCCTCTGAGCAAGCAGTGGGAATCAGCTTCCTGGGTAGGCTGGAGTCCAATCACTGGCTCAAATCAGGCGGGAGGGGGATGGGACTTGGCTGCTGGACAAGCAGCTTCAGTCAGCCTGAGGGCAAACGGCTGGAATCAGCCTCAGTGCTGAGGTGGGAATCAGCTGCTGAGTGAGCAACCCAAGTCAAGCATGGGTGAGAGGCTGGATTCAGGTGCGTGGCAAGCCATGTGAGCCAGATGCTCTTCAAGAGTTCCTTACAAAGTGCTTGCAAGTTCTTTTTTTTCCTTTCGAGTAAACACCTCTTGCTTAAGTCTGCAGTTCTTAACGCGCATTCAGCTTTTCCCACAGCCCAGCTTTCCAACCAGTCCAGAGACTGTCCAAGTCAGGGTCCAACAGGGCCCAACTCCTCCTTTCTCCAGGTGCTGCCCAGCACCCCAGTTTCTCTGGTGCTGGTGTCCACAGTCCCAGCAGATGCATATCACATCTGTGTGTCTCCTACTTTCTCCCTATTCCCTCAAGTGATTTCTAGCATCCAGGTCCCTCCTGGTGCTGGGCTGCCCTCCCTGTTCTGGTAGGGGAGGGAACTGGTGATCTAACTCACTTCTGCATATCCAATGGCAGGCGCCAGGACAAAGGCCACATTGGCCTAGGTCTCTGTGCAGATCCCAGGGACCTTACCATCCCAGAACAATCTCTTCACTGTCTGTTCTTCAATGTCCTCTGCAATTTTTAGCCTCCAAATGTCGTATAAGCTGGGATTACATTGGCTATTCACTTTATTCTTCAGAAGATCAGCTAGGTGTTCCATCTGGGCACAGGATGATCTAGGCTCCACTTCCACCTACCTCGCCACCATCTTCTGATGTATCCATTGTTGACAGTGAGATGTTAAAATCCTCTACTATAAGTGTTGCTGTCTATACTTCTTTCATGCTTTTAACTGCCACCTGTGTTTAAAATCTCCAAATCTGTATCTAAGGCCCTGATATCTATTTGGAACTTTAGACCTACATATCCAATTACTTGCATTTGTAGCCAAATAAATGTCCCATATATACCTCAAATGCAATTCATCTGATATGCCTTATTATACTTGCTTGAAATCTCCCTCTTGTCTTAAGATATTTCCTGTTTCTATAAGACCCCCTTTTACCCATTCAGTAAAAAACAGAATCACAAGACATCCTGAGTCCCTCCCACCCACATCTAGCCACCAAAGCCTACAAATTTTACTTTCTAAATTTGTCTCAGACTCATCTTCTCTATTATTACCAGTGCTTTGAGCTCTCATCATTTATCATCTGCATTAGCTTGAGTCTTTCTCACTTATACCAACCTCTGTCATATTTCTACCCCTTGCCTTGTATTGCAGATCCATCTCCTACAATGCTCTTCTTCCATTTTTTTTTTTACAAGATCAATTCCAAAGTTCATTTCTCTCCACCATCTTCTCTAGATAATTTCCCAAAAACATCAAGTTGGTTTAGTGGCCAAAATACTTTGTGTATTACTCTGACACGATATGTATAAGTTATAATTTGAAGTATTTAAGTTGTGCTTTCTTTGAGAAGAGAAACTGGGCTTTTCATTTTTGTATCTCAAGTGCCTAGATAAAGACTAGATTCTCAGTAACATGATGTGAACATGAACTACACTGCCATATAAAAGCAAGCAAACGCTGTAGGATGAGTATTGCAAACCAGGGCAGGGTCCCAGAACTACTGACACTTTCTATTTACCTCAGGCACAGGAAGATGGGCTTACCTGGGAATTCTATATTCAGTTTAATTCAGTAGACTTTCATTGACTACCTTGTATATATTCTAAATAGAAACATGAGAAAGCTCAATCCCTGTAATTAGGAGCAACGTTTTGAAAGACTAAATTTACTTCTGTCACCATCTGTCATCCTTGTCCTGTACTAAGTAAGCCTAGTGGTGTGCCTGGAACAAGAAGGATCCACTCTGAAATAGCCATCTGTAAGAACCTCCCACCTTGGTAGGGCAGTGATTCATATTAGGACCCACTCACCCTTGTATCTTGCTCCTAAAGATATTTTATGCTCTCTCTTTAGTTTACCTCCCACTAACAATTCTGTCCTAATAAATTAATCTACTAATTTTGAGAGGCAGGGATGTTAGGCTATCTGTTCTCCTTAACTTTTTCTCTTCTTGTGCCTTTCTGAGAAAAAAAAAGGCATTTATCTTTTTAAAATTATTTTATTGTTGTTCAATTACAGTTGTCTGCATTTCCTGCCCCCACCCCAGCCAAACCCACCTCCCACCCTTGCTTCCACCCTCCCCCTTGGTTTTGTCCATGTGTCCTTTATAGTTGTTCCTGAAAACCCTTCTCCCCATTATCGCCTCCCCCTTCCCCTTTGATTATTAAATTGTCCTTAATTTCAATGTCTCTGGTTATATTTTGCTTGCTTTTTTTCTTTTATTGATTATATTCCAGTTAAAGTTGAAATCATATGGTATTTGTCCCCCACTGCCTAGCTTATTTCACCTAGCATAATGCTCTCCAGTTCCATCCATGCTGTCGCAAAGGGTAGGAGCTCATTCTTTCTCTCTGCTATGTAGTATTCCATAATGGAATGTACCATAGCTTTTTGATCCACTCATTTGCTGATGTGCACTTACGTTGCTTCCAGCACTTTGATATTGTAAATTGTGCTGCTATGAACATTGGGGTGCATAGGTTCTTTCGGATTGGTGTGTCAGGGCTGTTAGGATATCAACATAAAAAAGAAATATAAAAAATATTTATCTTTTTTAATTTAAGAATTTAATTTTTTTGCATTTTTATAATTTTTTATTGTTGTTCAAGTACAGTTTTCTGCCTTTTATCCCCATCTTAAGTAAATGATTTATCATCAAAATTAAGGTATATATGTTAACATTCTGATGTCAATGCTATGCTCGATCTAATAGTACCGCTAAAATCATTTGTGCGGTCCAATTCTTACAACACTGAAAAGTAAGAGGTAGAAAGGGCTAGAACCACTATTAACACTCTGCCTTTCTTGCTCTTTAAGTCCCAAGGTTAGGACAAGGTTAATGACAACTTCGATAGAAGAAGGGACTCACAACTAAGGAGAAATCCATATCTGCTCTGTTTAAATCTTTCAAACACTTTTCTCTAGTCCAGAATGTGTTTAATGCAGGACAAGTCCATATAAACATGTAACTGTTATCTTTAATAACAAAGATTACTCATGAATCATTTACACAGAGATTTTAAAGTAAATTTAGTAAAAATAACAATATTTATCCTATATGAAAAGTCTTGCAAATGTATGATAGTTGACCAAAAGAGGTTTAAGTAATAAAGATTGATTTAACCATGGAGTAATTTTGATAGATACTCTCAGCTTGAATGTTGGTTCCCAAGAGAGATACAAATCAGAAAAAATTGGGCCACTTCTTTCAAAAAGTCCCCCCAAGCTCCAACACTGGGGAAGCAGTGCATCCTGGGTGTAGTCTGAGAATTTACATTTGTTTTACTCTCACTTGGGTAATGCTGAAGCAGCCAGTTTTTAGAGATATCCTTAATGCACAGGATAAAACCTTTCTTAATGTGTTTATAAAATTAATGTAAATGTTGATCAATATAAAAGCAATGAAACATTTTATATTTTAGAAATATATATATATAGTGGAATTTCAGCCCATGTATTGGTAGGTACAAGAACTGTTGTCTTGTGTAAATTTTATTTCTAACTCCTAGTCCCCATTCTTCTTAGATCTTGAAGACAACCTCAGTCCTTCTTGGAATCCTCCCAAGGTGGTGGCCCAATTGTAGGGTCTTATACAGGCTCAAGGATGGCAGAAAGGGTTTTTTCTGGCTTTGGTTATCAGTACAGGTCTTTCATCCTGGTCACTTGGCCCTGCACATCCTAGGGCCCTTCACTGATTTTTTTGAGATATTATGGAGATAGGAAAATTTTGGTGGCCTAGACAGTATATAATTCTATTTACTTTCTGGGATTTTATTACCCTTCCCCATGTCCACCCCCAGTACTGCTTTCAAGAAGCAAGGCTTAATTGTCCTTCTGTTCTATATCCTATAAGCCTCTCTCCTCCATTTCCCAATATCAGTGTTTTTCCAGAGTAGAGTGTTTCTCACTTCATGTTTCTTCAAATCATAGGTTTATACCATATAATTCTAATCTCACTGCTCCCATAAAAACAGAGCCCAGCCTCAGGTTTCTGGAGATCCAAACCTGGAACAGCAATGTTTACACAAGTCCTATGCCAAAACACGGACCTCCCTTAAGAGGCAACAAGTTAGGTACTTGTTAAATAGGAAGAAAAGATAAATAAAGGAGAACATTGTATAAGCCTTAAATATTATCAAAACCTCAGTCAAATCTAGAAATTCTATGTAAAATTAAAATTACAATAAAATATTCTGTAATATTTATAGACATTTTTGTGAAAGGCACTATTTGTAACTGAGGAAATGTACTTTACCAAATTTGAAACGTATCTTTATAGTGTAAAATCATTTGGTTGTAATGATTTTTAAAACCTTCTAAGTAAAATAAAAAGGAATTTATTTGGAGGTATTATCAGAGACAACCAAGGACAAGAAAAAAATTAAATGCTTGAGCACAGGAAAACTGAACCTGAAAGTCAAGAATTAAGATTATTTCTTTCTCTCATGATTTATAGGGTTCCTCATCTTTCTTTCTTTCCTACCTGTTGCTCTACTATTCAGATTTATTTAAAACTGACTTATTGTTTCTTTGTGTTCCATAACTTGAAAATGACTGACATTCTATTGTATTGTCATAAGCCTTGGCTTATCATAAATTTTGGCACTAAATCCTTTCCTTCATTCATTTAATATAAACTCTCAGTACTCCCATCCCAAATGATCAGAAGAGAGAATCAGATTATTTTAATTCCCTTCCTGTGTGCACTCAGGTCCAATCAACTATATCCCAGAGATGGCCACTTGGTTCCTTCTTTTGCTCCTTCTGGATGCTGTGAGAGAAACAGGTTCTCAAAAAAAATGATGCTCAGGCATAAGACATGTTGATGTGACCATTGAAATTGAAATTCTCATTATTCTAAATTCTGAAAAAATATTATCTGGTACATTTAAACCTCTTTCACATTATAATACATATGTTATTTTCACTTTACCCAGAGAATGATACGATTGTCATTTATTGTATTGATGATACTTTAAGTAATAATTAATTATGAGACAGCAAATCCTTCATAAGTTTATATAAAACTTTTATTTATGGCCAAAATCCAGACAACAAAGAAATAAAAATAGAAAAATGTAGAAACCTGTCAACCTCAAATCTCATTTAGTTATAAGTCACTTTGTGTCTTTATATCTGTCAAACCAAATGTCTCTTCAGTGTCAATGATAACAAGAGCCAAATTAGTCTCAATTTCTTATGCCTTTTATGTGAGAATCCATACATCTATAAATTATTTTTCATTATGAATTTTCTAAAAGATAACTTAAACTATTTTAAAAGTCCTCCACCACTAGGTGGCACCAAATAGCCATAATTCATAGACTGTGTCCTATAACCCAGCGATTTTCAATGTTTCCCATGGCACACAAACTAATTACTAAAATTCCGTGGAACATCAATATAACACAAAATAAGTATAATTTTAATTCAGTCATACTCGGTGGCTATTGCTGTGCTGATAGTCGGGTATGTTTTAAAAATTCTTGTGGCATGCAGGTTGAAAATTGTAGCTATACCATACTGTGGCTATTTAAGGATATCATTCTTTCTTTTCTTATGAAAATAGTTATAAAAATTAGAAAAAAACAAATTTGGGATTTTTTTCAGAATAAGCAACAAAGTCAAATTTTTCTAAGTAAATAAAACAGGCTATTATCATTTTCTAATTCATTGAGATAATCTGTTAACAAATGCACAGTAACATTCTTTCTTTAATTTCAAAATGTTACTTTTTCCTACAAATGGCTGTAGTATTAGAAATACTTGTTTCTTTTTCTTTTTTTTATAGTTGTCTGCCTTTCTCCCCACCATTGTTTATTTTTAGTACCATGTATTATAACATTTTCTAGAGGTTATGCTTTTGTTTTTTAAGATCTAGTTTTATTAAGCACAGTCTTTGTCATTATACAATATGCCTTTAATTTGATAGTTATGTTCTCACTTCAAGGATGGATTATGATATAGGTGTTATGACAAGAGATGCCTCTCCCCACCTAGTCTTTTAAATTTCCTCAGTGATACAGGGCTCACCACCCTACTTTAGACTTCTGTCATATTGAGGTTTGACTACTGCCCTGTCCTCTATCTTGGTTGACAGAGGAAGAGCTCTGGAATATTCAGCTAGTACAGAATGTGACAGCTTGTCTGTTTAGCAATGCCAACCACAGAGAGCACATTATATAGATGTTCTGTGCATAGTTCTGTCTTCCAACAGTCATTCTAGGTTTTCATTTTAATTTCTAAAGCTCTCTGTGGCCTATGACTCGTAAGTAAGTTATATGACATATTTTTCTCCTATCCTGGCAGTTAAGGCATTTTACAAGGTAGTTCCTGGATATGATGATGAACTCAAAGTTTGGGGTCCTGGCCTTTACTTCAATCTCATTTTCTGGGTTGGGAAAAACTCATTTTGCAGCTCTTCACTATACAGATCTTTTTTTTAATATGGGTCCTTATTTAGATTCTATAAAAATATTTATTTGTATTAAAAGGGACAGAGACTGGCAGAACACAGGGTGATCTGAGTTTTCCTAAGTGATGAAGATAATATTTTAGCAATAGGTATCTATTACAAAAATTATAAGAAAAATGAAATTAACAGAACAAGCTAAAACCAGCTTAAATGTATCATAGTTCTTTATGATTATCATTCAGCAAACATTCATTGAATGTTGAGTATAATTCAAATACTATATTAGAAAATTTAAGGAGGGCACTGCCTCTAATTATATAAAACTATACTTCTATTAAGTGGATAATTGTTACAAATATAAAACAATAATATTGAATTGGTAGTCTTTCATTGGAAATATACAATATCTTTTCATATACCTTGTTGCTTTTGTAGAATATAAAATACAGACAATTTTTTAAGGTCACAAACTTGCTTGGATTTTGAGCAATTAAGTTATATGGTGACTAACTTCAGTATAAATAAATAAAAATGTATTCGCTTAAATATCCTTAAACACACAATGCATACATACAGTGTATGTGTGCAGTTTTATCCACCAGAAATTATTGAATAGAAGAAGTAAAAAGTATCCACTTTCTACTACTGAGTAGAAAGTTAAGTAAGTGTTCTGTTGCACATCTGTGATTTTCCCAGAAGCATGCATTTTTAATTATTTCTATATTCAAAAAAGAAAAACAGGTAAACTAATAATTATATTCCCCCAAACAGGATCTAGAATATCTGGGAGGGAGTCATGATTTCATACTTCCAAACATTAATTAATCAAAAAGCTCTATATTTATAAATAAAAATTATATTTTAAAAATGGTTAAGTAGAGAGAGAAGATGGCGGCATGGTAAGCAGATGCACATCCCTCTTTCCCCTTCACACAGGTGACAAAGGGGCCAATTTTCAATGAAGCATAGCAAAGAGACAACAGAAACACAGCATATTTGAAAACAGTTCATCGAAAATTGCAGTGGACATTGAAAAACCAGACGGTAAGGAGAGTACTCCAGCAGCTCGGAGACCAGGGCGGGGGCTGAGATCCTGGGCCAGTGCTGGCCATAAGACTCTAGGGAGGGAGCTGGGTCAATCGCTCCCTGATCATCCAAACAAGGTCTCAGCAGCACCAGGATAAACCTGGTTGCTTGAAATCTCATAGAGAGGAGTTAAGATCTCATAGCCCTGGGAGAACTGAGCCTTGGAGCTCACACTTCTGTCTACACCCACCCACCATTGTAAACAGCTGCACTGGGATCCATTGGCACTGAGGGACCCGTGGTGCAGTCACTGGGTGCCTCTACAGTCTCTCACCCCCGTGCACACACGCTCCCACCAGCAGGGAGCAGCGATATGGTCTCTCCCCTGCACCATTGAGCCATCGGAGACCTGAGTGGGCTGCTGGGAGATCTTAGACACCGATGTGCAACCTGCATGGAGGTCGATTCCTGCTCCCAGGACAGTTGGCACCTGTGCAAGGAAGGCTGAAAGATCATCAGCGCTTGCGCGCCCACGCAACCACAGTAGGTGCCTGCCACCCCAGGAGACACACCTGAGACCCTGTGCAGAAAGACCTGGGCTAGCTCTGGGGACAGTAGTCCAAAGAAAACTGAGTGCTGACCAAGGAGAAAAACAATACAGTCACCCCTCTGCCACTATAGTCATCAAGGCCAGAAAAACCAGCTTGGCAAGATTGATAACAGCAAGAGTTGGCAGTTTTGGTGTTTTTT
>PVKU01015476.1:0-18222 GCA_004027475.1 Anoura caudifer | reverse complement strand
TTTGCTCCAAGGTCATGATATTCTGGACTGTTACAGAGAGCTCTGTCTCTTTTCCTACTGTTCTTATCTTCTGCCCCATCACCATTTCCAGTTCATGCTTCATGCCCATATTTTCTAGACTTCTCCCTTTTCATTTCCAGTTCCAATCTAGTCTCTCCTACTGTCACTTCTCCAAATGCCCTACCTTTTCTTTCCTTGGCCTTTTCCCCTGTGAGTTAACCTACACTGGGCAGTAAGAAATATATACATAGAGACATCAGAGAAGGTTTCGTAAAAAGAGTCTGAGCTGAGACTCGTGAGAATCCGTAGGCGTCGAAGAAAACAGGTAAGCTAAACACTGCTGTGGCAAAGAATAAATACAGGAACGGTTGGGAGACAGAGCTGGAAAGAACGTTCTTTCTGTAGGTCAGCATTTCTGAAAGTGTCTTCTGAGGACACTGATCCCGCCTGTTTTTCAGAGGAAATAGTTTTCCATGGGCAGATAAATGTTAAACTACTGGCTTTATTTTTTTTTTTTTTAAAGTCCTAATTTGTAGCATTTGTTTGGAAGTGATGCAAAGTAGCATACCATATTTGGTATTTTTACCAAACAGATACAATAGAAATAAAAAAACTTCAAGAACTGAGATAGTAGTAAATATGTAGTAACTGTATAGGAGGAAAGATAATTTTCCCTCTGCCATCTGAGTAATAAAACAGTAAAAAGAGAAAAATAAACAGTGCGTTAACATGCGTACCTCATGTGTACATGGGAGATACTCAAGAAAAGATGAGTAACTCTTGAGATGTAAGATTCTTTGGGAAGAGGAAATGATTTCTAGGAAAGATGAGTGGACCCTTAGAAGTATCAATGGGAGTATAATTGTTTGTGAGAAAATTTGTCTGAGGGTGCTGTCTGCTTTTAGTTTCCTTTCCTGTGACAAGAGTCAATCTTGCCTGATGGATGAAACTCCCAGAGAGAAAATTTATGACAACTGAGTTACTTTTGGATAATCTGTCTAACTTCTACCTAAAGTTTAAATAGTCAGTCTACCAAAGGGGTATTTTGAGGTACATATTCGTAGTATAATTAGAAAGTAATGAATTCTGAGTATTTGTTATTTTAGTTTTTCATATAATTTATTTAATTGTAAGCTTATATAATTTAATTTTTATAATGGCTATGTTTAACTACTGACTTCCAAAATTCGTGAACCTACCAGTTGACTTTAAGAAGCTAATAGCTAGATCTAACATATTACAGGTCAAATATACTTCATATAGTTTCCTTTCAGAGATTCACCATGCATACCTGTTATTATTAAGGGTCCTGAGAATTCTTGAAACAAAATCACATCTATCTTAGTTTACTGATTGAATGATTAACTTGTTTTTAGCATAATAGGTGATAACAAGTCTCAGAAACAGAGTAACGTGTCATCATATATTTGGGGGACATGCTGACTCATTGCCCAATCTGCTTATCTCTATTCTGTAACTAGATATTTTTTAATTTATTTTTTTATTGTTTAGTTACAGTTTTCCCCATCCTCCACCCCCCCCCACTGCTCTCCCCTGCACCATCCAACTCTTGCTCCCAAAGATAATCTCCACCCCATTGTCCTTGTCCATGGGTCCTTTGTACATATTCCCCTTCTTTCCCCCATTATCCCCCTCCCTCCTCCGCTTTGGTCATTGTCAGTTTATTCTTTATTTCAATGTCTCTGGTTCTTTTTTGCTCATTTGTTTGTTTTGTTGATTAGGCTCCACTTATAGGTGAGATCATATGGTATTTGTCTTTCACTGCCTAGCTTATTTTACTTAGCGTAATACTCTCCAGTTCCATCCATGCTGTTGCAAAGGGTAGGAGCTCCTTCTTTCTTTCTGCTGCATAGTATTCCATTGTGTAAACATACCACAGTTTTTTTTTTACCCATTTGTTTACTGAAGGGCACTTGGGCTGTTTCTAGCACTTAGCTATTATAAATTGTGGGTAAATAACACTGCTATGAACATACAGATACATAGGTTCTTTTGAATTGGTGTTTAAGGATTATTAGGGTATAATCTCAGAAGTGGAATCACTGGATCAAAAGGGAGTTCCATTTTTAGTTTTTTGAGGAAATTCAATACTGTTTTCCACAGTGACCACACCAGTCTGCATTCACACCAACAGTGCACTAGGGTTCCCTTTTTTCCACAACCTCACCAGCACCTGTTGCTTGTTGATTTGTTTATAATGACCATTCCAAATGGTGTGAAGTGGTATCTCATTGTGGTTTTAGTTTGCATCTCTATGATGGCTAGTGATGTGAAGCATCCTTTCATATGTCTCTGAGCCCTCTGTAGGTCGTCCTTGGAGAATAGATATAATAATTTAGCATTTTCTTTAATTTTCCTTTTTTAACTGCTTATGAAAGTGACTCACACCTACTCCAAATCATATAATATGTTTTCAAATTTCTGCTTGAGGCACAACTCTTTCCCAAAGGGGAAGAAGACCATCCCTGGCCCTACATGGCTCACTGGGAGATGAGAGGCTGAGTTGACCTCAAGGGTTACTGGGGAAGGACAAAAATCTGGCTTGTTCCACAGACAACATCCTGAGGAAGTAGCTTTAGGGTGAGATGTCCTCTTCCTTTTCTGTGATACTTTCCCTCATGCTTAATGGCCTGCTGCTGTCTGTCTCCTCTGTGGCAGGAAGGTTCCTTGGCCACCTCTTTCAACATGAAGAATTAAAGAACATATTATACAATTTCCAGAGAATTTGCCACTTAAAATATGATACCTTTACCTTCCATTCTACCACTATTGTGCAAGAGTAGAAGACTGGTTGAAAAACAAGTACGCAAATAGCCAGTGCTCTTTCAAAATCCGGGATATTTCACTGAATGCATGACCATTAGTAAAGAATGCTGAGTCAAGACTGATCCCAGTTGTAGCTAGAATCTGATGACAGGTGAGATAAACATGGCAACAAGGAGACCACTGGCGATAGAATGAACACATCCAAAAGATAGCCCACATTAGAGAAATTCTAATTCTGCCCTGACCAAGTAATTGACCATGGCCTTGCCCTCCCACTGGCAAAATATATGAAACTGAGTTTACACATTGGAAACAGGCAGCACAGAACAATGGTCCTTGAGAGAAAGGGTACAAATAAAGCGAGCCCCGCAATCATCTTAGTTTTCTGCCTTTGGACCCCTTTCTGTACTGCATCACAGGGAGAGGTGTCCAGGCAGAGGAAGTGTTTTCACTAATTTCACTGAGGAGGTAGACTCAGAATTCACGAGGGGTGAGGGGCTGCAATCTAGGTGGCAAAGCAGCAGAGAGGAAGCACAAAATGTGCTACAGAAATTCATATACCATCTCCCTTGAGCTTACTGTTGAACCCTACACTGTTCATCGGTACAGTGAAACTCCATGAGGCCAGGAGAAGAACTACCAGGGAGGTGATAAATTTCCAGAACTCACACAGGACTGAGAGTCTATCGTGTTCCAAAGAGCTGGAGTAGAAAGACCTGATTAGGACGATCAATAAAAAAGAGAGAAGACATAAATTGATGATATGAAGAATAACAGAGGAGGTATCACTCTAGATCCTTTCAACATTTAAAGAATAATAAATTAATATAAACAGTGCTATACCAATATGTTTGATAATTTTAATTGAATGGACACATTCCTTGAATGACACAGATCACCAAAAACTGACACAAGATGAAGTAGAAAAATCTGAATCGTAGTCTGTGAAGTTACCTTAGGCTGAGATGGTGCTTTTAGTTTCTCAAATTCTTCCTAGTAGCAGAGTTGCTTTGTTAGCAAAGTTCAATGATAAGGCCATAGCAATTTATACAGAATAAGTCAATAAAACAGAGGGCATGTGTAGATATGAAGGAACCAAGGTAGAGACTGTTGCAAGATAACAATACAAAATCTCCTGAGAAAGCCCTCACCGAAGTGTCAAAATGCTAAAACTGAAGCTTGTCCAGGAGTCTGAGGAATACCATTTAGGACTGTGAGGTTGTTTGCAATCAAGCCATTAGGGAAGAATCCCTCCCTTTGAAATTCAAGAGCTACAAAATAAGAGACAGGTGAAAACAAGATTCTTCGGTTAGGTAAAGGGGTTGGTTTTTAAAATGGCAGCAGACTATTTCTTTGGGATAAAATTGAAGTGGATAGAGGAAGTAAGGTAAACTTTTTAGACTACAAAAAAGAGAAATTAAAGTTTACAGTTAATGTCTTAAATCTTTTCAATGATATACCTCTGGGTTTGGACATAGAGCAAGTATTAGCATTTGAGGACTGTGGACACTTTTTAAATTAACTTCTAGGGGAAATAGTGAAAAGAAAGATTGCTATCTAGTTCATGCCTGGTGGGGTTTACTTAGAGTGCCCCTTGAATGGGTACAATCAGTGGTAGAGGGTGTGAGAATAATGGAAACCATGGGATTAACCCAAGGCAGGGAATTATTGTTGATGGCACGACAAAATATTAGAATAACACCGGATTCTAAGGTGATTTTTGGATGTCACTGAAATGACTTTCCATGAAGCCTAGGCTGGGGCAACAAATGTGGCACTGAGACACCGAAGGCATAAGAGGAGCTTAGAGGAGGTTCTCTGAGATAATAGTGTCTTCTCCCTGTGAGGTGTTCTGGTTTGTCTTCTTGTGATGTCATGTGTGCCCCAATTACAGAATCTTATTTTGTTAACTGAAAATGAATATCCTTTACTTTAAAATATTCTGTTCACACAAAATTATTCAATCATGCCTCAAACCTTCGAAAAGGTAGCCAATCACAGCAAATAACATCCCCCACTCTCAAAGGAATATACCTTATTATAAAGGTAAGTAAAAGTACATTACTAAAGGTACTTTCTCTTAAAGGCAAAGTCCAGTTTTTCCTTTAATGTCCTCAGTGAAGAAGTTTATGGTTGTTCAGTCACTACTCATTTCTCTTCACCAAGATTAATGACATGGCTAAAACCATGCCATGTTTTTAATATTCTCCTAACAATCTATTAAGTTGAACTACATGAAAGTGCCATTTTTGTAGGTCATAAATGGTTGTGTGTACAGTTTCATATGGTTCAACCTAACATTTCAAATCTCATTTCTCTTTGAAAGTATTTGAATCAAACCCAGAGTCTGGTTATTAGTGAGTGAAGAATTACAGCTTGTGTATGCCACAAACTATTTTTAAATAATCAACTTTTAATAACAGCGCAATAATCGCACTACTGACTTTAGAAGGAAGCAGCACCACTCATTTCTAAAGACTGTAAACACATGGTTCGTCCTCAGCTCCTTTCCCTCATGGGCACTCATATCGCATTCCATTTGTTATTTCTACTGTGTTTTTGTCTTCTGAGCTCTGTTATGCAACTCTTCCTTCACTTTAATGTTCCCCACTGACTTCAATTTAATACTTGAAGCACCAAATCAGTTTGCAAACTTAATGCCAATGTGTCAGCGTTTCATTATCCAAGTAGATAAAAAAAATTTTATAGTCTCAAGGCAGGCCCCAATCTCTCATTGCTTCCTCTGATGTTGACATGACAGGGACTCTCTGTCACCCAAGTTTGTGGATTGACATGAAACTTAAATGAATAGTTGATTCCCCTGGATAATAATGCAATAGAAAGACCGTGGCTGGCCCAGTTCTGTGGTCAACAGTCTAGCATGGCACGGCTAGATTCTCTTTTCAGGGTATTACAGGCTGAAGTCAAAGCGTAGGCTGAGCTGAGTTGTCATCTGGAGGTTCTGGGGTGAAAAAAAATTCACCTCCCAAGGTCATTTTTGGTGTTGGCAGAATTCAGTTCCTTGTGGTTATGGAACTGAGGTCGCTGACTCCTTGTTGGCTGTCACTCAAGATCTGCTCTGTGCATTTGGAGCCTGCTCACGATTCTTGACACATGGCCCCTCCATCCTCAAACCAGAAATGGAACATTGGAATCCTCCCCCTGCTTCTAATCTCTGACTTCTGCCCACAACCTTTTTTAAAAATATATACAAAGTTTAATGGGGATTGTGAACCTGCTGAAAGTCTTATAATAAATTCTAAAGTCTAAAGTAAGTCATTTGAAATTTTGTGTAGCTCTGATTGCCCTGTTACTGTGTAAAGTTGTCACTTAAATGCAGCTATTCCAAAGTAATGATGCTGAAGAATCTGAGAAAGAATCAGTTAAATCGGTATCTTCTAAAAAAATAGGTAGGATGTATTCTTTAGTTTGTGCATCACCTTTTGGATGACTAAGATCAAATCCTTTGAAAAATAATGACCATTTTCCCCTTTGTATTATATAACACATTTCTCTAATGTCTATCACAGTAAGAGCTGGGTACATTACAGAAGAAACGTTGGTCTTTTCTACACAAACTCTCCCATCTACTTTGACTTAGTACTTATGACTCATGCTTTAGGCATCATTTATGCCAACTGTGTCAAAGAGTGTTTCTTTTTGTTTATTTCCTATCTAATGTTGGCTTATGAATATGCTATTATATTTCCCCATTTCTGTTGTTGTTTTCAGAACAAAATTTTTTCACATTGAATAAAATGCCAGGTTGGGTTAAGCTGAATTTTACTGATAATCTCTTGAGTGCTTAACATACACTGTTCCTTACAATAAAGATATCAGGTGAAAGCATAAACATAAAATTAATACAGGTTACCAATTATCAACATTTAATTTTAGTTGCTTTTGCATAGACTGATAAAACAAGAAATACCATTAATTTTTCAGTTTCATTTTATAAAAGGGATGAAGTCCTCATTTTTAATTTAAATTTCCTATCATTAGATACCTTTATGAATTTAATTTATATAACTGATATTTGTCACTTTGATTTGCCATGTATGTAAATCGAATCATCTAGATATTGTGCAAGCGTCTCCAAAACTTGGCAATAAAGCAGTACTTTCCATACCCAATATGTTAGCCAAGTCCCTGAATTAGCATTGTTTAGAGATGCCTGTCCTCCTGAGACAACTCTGACTAAAATGAAACACTTTCTGGTGAAAAATTTTCCCAGCTTTAAGGCATCTGTACACTTTGTTTGTTTCACCACAAACAGTAATTTGAAGGATTTGGCTTTAGGGAAATGATTGTAAAACGTCAAAATCATGTGCTAAAATTTTCTTTTCAAAAAAGTCACAGAAATGGCAGCATCTCGGCAAGTGAACACAGTGTGTACTCCTTGCCAAATCTACAAATGTTTAATTTACTTCTTTGAAAATGGAAAGATGTGTAGGTTAAATAAATTTTTAAGTATTCTCTGTTTTGTAGTATCTCTGACCCAGCATTGGGGAGAGTTTTCTCCTCCAGGTAAAAAATGTACTCATGTTGTCTCTTGCTATTTCATTGTTGGAGGACAAATCTTCCTCTGGTATCTCCTGGATTTCCATTCTGCGCCATTCATTACCTGGGTGTCTGTCTCATTGCTCAGTCTCAGGGATGTGGGGTTTGTGGGGAGTGAGGTAAGCAAAAGTTCCACAAGCAATCTTGTCTTTGGAAAATGTATGCAATTATCAAGTGCATAATAAATATCTCTGAAATCTATGATGAGTTACAATGTCCTAAGAAGCAAGTTAATTATATTTCATTGATTTTCTTAGGAAACAGTGAAATCTCTATTGCTCAAGTTTTTACATCATCATTCCCTGGAATATTGTGCTTTCATTTTCTGGTTAAGAAATGAGACATACTCCATTCCACTTAATAAAGTCAGGTAATAATAATTGGAGAAGTGAAGATGTCCATCCCCACTGGCGAATGGAGATGACAAGACATTGAGCAGATGAAAAACTAAAACAACTTTTTAGCTTTTGGGAGTCAGGTCTCTATAGTCTAATTTTATTACTTTTTCAGAAATGCAAATTCCCAGAATGCCAGACACACCCATGTTTCCTTGCAAGTATGAAAACAAAATTGAAAGCCAAACACAATTGAGGTTTGTTTTTGTTTTTAATTGCCCTATCGCTTTGATCGGTCTTGTCTCCTTCCCTCTCCTTCCCACTCCAATTGCTGAATAATCAAAAGCTGTCTCTGTTTAATGGGGAAAAGAAATATATTAAGTGGGTAATTGAAACAAGGGTTTTTTCTATGTAGATAGGTACTCAATTGATCAGAAAGCACCCCCTATTCTTGCCGATGGCTCCGAACACTGCCAGGCCATAACTCATGTGTTGATTCTTGCTGGTACAGCAGGTCTTTACCGGGCAAAGTGATTGGAGGTGGACTCATATCCAGCCCTGTTGTTGTTGGGCCTGTTTTCTCTTCTCACATAAAATTAGGGGGTAGGCTTATTTGAGATTCTACATTCTGTTCTGGCAAGCCTTGTTGCTGAACTTGGCAGGAATGTTAAAATATCTTTATTAGAAGCCATGAATCAAGTTTCATCACAGAATTCATAACCTTCCAAATCTGGCTGCCTTCTTTTGTCAAACTTCACAGAAAGGCGTGGCTTGCAATAAAGTTTATTTTCAGGTACAAAGATCCAATAAGAATGGTACACTTGTTCTATAGCATATGTGGGAAGTCTTCATTTAAATTAAAACACACCAACCTGTGATTTAAAAATCTGTCTCTAGGAGATCAAATACAGCCCAAAGAATGTTGCCAATGAAAAGAGTTGAGCTATAAAGGAACAGTGATGGATTTTGAAAAGCACCAATATTTTCTTTGAGCCGGATGAAAATCAGTTTTTTTTATAAAGCAGCACATTGGAATAGTTATAATGGAAAGTTCGGTTTGTACTTTCTTAAAGTAAATGTTTAAAATTACTCTCTCAAAATTGCTTCCAAGTTCTAGAAATCTAGCCTGAGGGAGTCTAATATGTCAGAGATTTACAAGATTTAACCTGTCATTCAGGGCCTGGGCCCAGCTATCAAGGAAAGCCATAGACAATGTGGGGATTTTGTAAATGTTGGTGAGAGAAGTTAAGCATGTGTGGAGGCTCTCCCAAACCTCAGGCTTGTTTTTGTAGCAAGAACTGCAGCCTGAGGGCCCCTCACAAGTGAAAGGTGACGTACAATAGACAAATCTGTAGAAGGGGGCCACAGAGAATCCCAAACATATCTTAGATCCTAGAAATGGCCCCGGGGGTGGGAATGAGGTTGGAGGGAGAAGAAGCTGTTCCCCGTGGTGGGGTTGAACAGAACAGACAGAAAATCAGTCCACAGAAATGAATAAAGGTAAAATAGCATCTTCAAGGATTGTTTTGGTGTGTATATCATTCTGTACCAATGACTTGAATAAAGATTCTGAATCTGAGAATCATAGAATTGTCAAGAGGAATAGCATTAAATGGCATTGTCTATGAATATTAGAGACATAGATATGAATGCTTTATAGACAGAATGAAACTGTTCCATTTCATTGTTTATAAAAATATTGTTGGTGAGTTACAAACATTAGCTCTATATAAAAAAGCTGTGCTTTGATGCATGTGTTTATTTAGTAGAGAATAAATCTATGTTAGAATACAGAAGGAAAGGCACTAGTATTTCAGCTCCTGTTACTGATTCTCTGATACTTTGACAATTGAGCTGTGCATTTAGTGGGCCAAATGTGTAATGTGTATTGTTCCCTTTAAGCATAATGTTCCCTAGGAATGCATTTTTTCAAGTTGTGTAACAACAGCTGACTCTGAAATAGGTGAAATCCTCTCACCTTCGCAGTGGCTATCATTGCTCTTAATTGGTCAGAGGCATTACACCAGGGTGTAATCCTGTTATGTTGGGTTAGTAAATTAGGAAGTGGGACGCCTAAGTTGCACTCACATGCCACCTGGCCATCTCGCAGTCACTGTATGCTGTGAGCATCTTTATAAGTCTTACAATACGAAGTTGGCTGAATGGCTGAGAAGACGACAAGCCCATTTCTCCTCCTCGGTTACCCTCCATGGACAACATTTTGGCTGGGAAATGATCCTTCCCTCCCTATATATCTAAAGCCTCTGCCAAGAATGAAATACAGTTAGAGCAAACTGGGAGTGCTCAACGGAACTCTGGGTGGTTTTTTTGTTGCTATTTTTTAGGGGGTTTTTGTTTATTTGTTTGTTTTCAAGGGAATTGCAGGCAGTTCCTCTCTGATATAAACTACTCTTCACAGAAATCTCCATAAATTTAACTTCTTTCTATGAGGTGGAAGGACGAGAAGGGAACATCTCTGTTTTAGTTTCCTCCATAGAATAACACATATATTTGCTTTATATCATAAGAAGCTGACAGGTTTGCACTCTGCTTCCAGATGTTCAGATGGTTTGATTAAAAAAAGATAATAATACATGACATATTTTCTTTTTCTGATCCAGAAAGAAAGAGCTTTATGTCAAGTCAATTGTAAGTTATACGTTGAAGGAAACTATTATGTAAATAAAGAAGGCTGATAAAACAGAAAAAAAAAAAAAAAAAAAAAAAAAAAAAAAAAAAAAAAAAAAAAAAAAAAAAAAAAAAAAAAAAAAAAAAAAAAAAAAAAAAAAAAAAAAAAAAAAAAAAAAAAAAAAAGAGAGAGAGAGAGAGAGAATATAATAAAAATGACTTCCTTTAAACAAAGACTGAAATGTTTATATGATTTACCACAGTCTGAATTATATGTAGCTCTAGCCCCTGAGGTAATCTTAAATCCAATATAGTTGCAAACAGCTCGTGCTCTACAATCTTTGCTGTAAAATATAACAAAAAGGACATATTTAAAGTTAAAACAAAAAGAAAAAAGAGGCAGTATGAATAAGCAAGTCAAGACCACAAAGGCCTACCTAAGGCAGATAGTCGTCAGCATCTAGACACATACTATTTGGAGTAAATCAGATTTATACATTTATAAAACTCCATAACCGCTAAAAATTAAAACTTTCCTTTCCAGTGAGAAGTTCAGTATTTTTTAAAGCCTTTTGACTTTGCATTTTAATGTAAGTATGAGTATGTAATTAGACCCAAAGGCAGCAGCTTAGATAGGTCTTTCCTTAGGTAGTAATTATGCAAGGAAAAGCAAGGAGCTTATTTTTAAAATAAAAATGAGCTCTATCACAAAGGGACAGAGATCACTCCCAGAGGGAAAGTAACTGTAATTGGTGTGACCTCTTGCTATTATTTCAAGGCCTTGGGACTCTGTCATCGAGGTGGGTACCTTTTGAATTGGCCAATGTATAATCCAGCAGAGTGAACGTTAGATGTTAGTGGAGGCTTAGGTCGTAGTTTTAGCTCTGCCAGTGAGACAGGTGGCTTTAAGTATGATGTGGGAACGTTGGGTAAACTATTAGCAACAAGAACAGAAACAACATGTTCAAATGCTTTAAAAGAAAGACAGGTTAAACTCAAGATGTTATCATTATTATCATTAGAATACAAAATTAAAACTCACTGCTATAATCCTAAAATATTTCATCTGGAGCTGAATTTTCCCAATGTTCAATGGATGTTTTGGTCCATTTCCTTGAAAAGTTACTGGGGAGGCAGAGGAGAAGTAGGAGGAGGCAAGTCCGTGGGTGCAAAGTAGAAAAATGAAAGATCATGTGTCTAGTTCATTTCTCTCTTTTTTCATTTAAATTTCTTGGGGGTGACATGGGTAAATAAAACTATATAAGTTTCAAGTGTACTATTCCATGATACATCCTTTATATACTGCATTGTCTGTTTACCACCCAAAGGTAAATTTCCTTCTGTTACCATGTATTTGACCCACTCCACCTTTGTTACCCGCTGCTCCTGCCCCCCCCCTTCCTCTGGTAACCAACATACTGTTGTCCATGTCGATGAGGTTTTGTTTGCCTTCTTTGTTCATCTGTTGTTTTCAGTTTTCTACCCCACATAAGAGTGAAATCATATGGTTCTTGATTTCTTCCCTCTGACTTAGTGTGCTCACATTATATTCTCACATTCCATCCATGTCGCAACGGCAGCACTTCACATTTGCCTGCGGCTGAGTGGCGTTCCACTGTGTGTAGGCACCACGGCTCTGTTATCCAACCCTCTATTGAAGGACAGCTCACCTGCTTCTGTCTTGGCCACTGTGAGTAATGCTGCCGTGAAAATGGGGATAAATATATCTCTACAAATAAATGCTTTCAAAATTTCCAGGTAGATACCCAAAACAGAGGTTGCTTGTTTGTTTGGTAACTCTATTCTAATTTTTTTTTTGAGGAAACTCCATACTGTTTTCCACAGTGGCTGAACCAGTTTACATTCCCACCAGCATTTCTCTTTTAGTTTACATTCAAAATCTAAAGCTTCTACTCGATCTACCTACATTATTCATAAGATTATTTTGGATTTAGAAGTTGTCTACTGATGCTTGGGTAGATAGAAAGTTAAGAATGATAAATTATGGTGAATCCTTTAATGTTGGAAATGTTGGTTTTATAAAAATGTAAATATATTCAATATTTTTTCCACATAGAATCTGGTGGCTTCTGTAGTTTTGTTTTGGTTGTTTTTTCCTCTTGGAAATATGCCAGTACACTGAAGTTCTCATGTTGAGAATTTACCTTTTTAGGATTTTAACTAGATGTTGGGTGGGGAGCACACAATAGAATATACAGATAATACAGATGATGTATTATAAAGATGCATACTTGAAACTTATATAGTATTATTAACCAATGTCACCCCAATACATTCAATTTAAAAAGAATTTTAGCAAATATCATTTGCTTAAAAAAGCTATCATTTAGACAATCAAAGCTTCTGTCTTTGAAGTAGAAATTTTTGGACAGAATTTAAAATTAAGTTCCTGAGTTTGCTTCATGCCATTTTTTCAAGGTTTTTTTTTTTTTCCTAATAAGTACTTCACGTATTTTCTGGAAATCGGATTTGGATTCTTTGGCTGTAAGAATGAAGTATAATTATCAACTGGTCCTGAGAGCCACAGTGAGAATGGTGTGCAAGTGAGCTTTCTGAATTTTAATTTTTTGGCATCGTACTTTACAAATGTTTTCTTAGAAATTTGTAAACCAATATAAATTGATTTTCTTCTGAGCCTAGGATTCTCTGCTACACTCTACTTGATTTAGTAACTCCATGGTTCCTTTCTGGATTGCATTACTAATTTCTAGGGTGGGAATGGGTGTGTGGGGTGGAGAGTAATAAGGAAAATTAAGACATCGTAGATCCTGTGGTTTGATACACTTTGATATTCTATCCGGCTTCATCTACTTCTGCCAGAACCCCTATGGAGAAGGACAGGCTGCTGACAAATAAGCTGGTGTGAAACCTAGAAGCCTAAAATAAACTGTAATTTTAAATATTTCCTGATTAAACGAAGTAAAAATAAAAGGTTAAAATATCAATAAATAGGAGAATTCGGCATTCATCTCCTGGTAGATTGGTACTGTAGGGAAAAGGAAAAATTCCTCTTTCCCTCCTCTGGTTCTTTTGGCTGGCTGAATAATCAAATTAAGAGACATATTAACAAGAAAAAAATCAAATTTAATTTTGTGTGCATGGGAGCACCACATGCATGAGAGTCAGACACTCCACATCTGTGAGAGGTCCTGAGACAGAAAAAGGAAAATGAGGTATAGAAACCACTCTGAGCTAGGGCTGAGTTGATACACCTTGAGTGCAGGTCATTGCAGGGAGAGCATGTGTTCAATGGTTAGCAGTTTGCCCTGCCATATAGGTACATCAAAAAAAGATTATCTCTGACAATCTCTTATTTTGGACAAGGCCCGTCATTCAGAGTCTTCTAGACAGATGCAGGGAGAGGACAGAAGTTTCCATTCATAACACTGGGTCTTACTTGCCTTTAGCTCATTGTAATCCATATATTACTGAGGCACATTGGGGTGGATCCAGTGCCATGGATCAGATGAGGCTTGAATGATGTTCTTGTTTGTTGTTGTTTCCTGAGAGCAAACCATAACCAGATATATAGAGCAGGACTTTTTACTTCAAAACAGTTGTACGTGGCATTGGTATTTCTTAATATTGCAATTTTATACACCAGTTTTCTTAACATAAATTTTTACAAAATATTAACTCAATACTAAGTGATGAAGTGGTCAAGTGGCATTTTTACCTTAATATGATAATTTCTCTCTCTCTCTGTTAGAAGAAATTAAAACATATTTTTTAGTTTTTTGCTTTAGGAAGAAAATATTTTTCCCAAAGTGATTTTATAAGGATTTTTTTTCAAGTAACCCAATAAATATTTGGAAAAATATTTCCCCTCAAATTGAATAACCTTTTACTTGATGTGTTAGAGAAAAGGCAGTTAAAGATGTAGTACACACAGGGCAGAATGAAGGAAAAAGAACAATGCTATTTCTTTTAGAAATGCCAAGTTTATTAAATAAAAGCTGAACCAGCTTCAGTTATGCCTGGATGCAATTCTAGTAGTTAATCATTGCTTTCCTCCAGTGAGAGAAGTAGAAATCTTTCATAAAGTAGGTCATTTCTAGTTTGGATGAAAAGTGCAGCAGAGAAATCATGCAAACATCTTGTAAGGACAGATTGCCAAGAAAATTATTGACTGGAAGGCTCAGGTAGAGTGAGGGAGGTAGGGAAAGGGAGTACGAAGGCAAATTATGGTGTTTAAAATGTGGCACCTATTCTGTTCATTTGCAGCAGGTTTCTGGCTTGAAACTTCTTCTGGTTCTATAAAATGTTCTTATTACTTTGCCAGTTGTTGGTGTCAGGGTTCATTCTCATATAAATAAGTAGCCCAAACACTAGGATGTAATTTATCAACATTCCCTAAATAGACCAGCTCTGGAGGAAATTGAAGTAAGTGAGGTTCGTTTTTGAACAATCTTTATCACTTTATTCTTTCCTCGCCCCTACCTGTCATCATAATCTAGTCTCCACTCAGACCTACTTTCTTTTGTAACTTATTATGGCCCAGATCTCTTTCTTCCATGCCTTTTCTCCACCTAAGACAACTGGTATTCCATTTCCTGAAGGTTGTTGCTCTGCTGGAACTAATCTGAAGATCTAATTCCTGCTGAGTTGTTTAATAATAAATGATTGCCCCTTCCTTGCCCACCTAAGATTATAATTTTGAATATTAAGATCTTTCAAAACCTTATCTTGTAAGTATGACTAATGTTGAGTATTTTATGCAATAGAGTAGCTCATTAGTAGAGAAAATTTTAGCCCAAGCAACCTCCAAACGGCTCACTCTCTTTTTGGGTATATTTTTCTAACAGGACTTTCCAAGTTGGCATCAAAAGGGTGCTTGATCCTAATGAACTCTCTGTTTTTTTCATCTGAAATTCTCGAGTCCATGAAATGTTATAGTGAATGAAAATAAGGAGCAGTGATCAATTTAACCTTCACTATATTCTTGTGTTCATTTTCTGGATAAGTCCACCTTTGCAGATGGTGGATGTATTAGTTGAGATTCTTTGGTTGCAAATAACAGACCTCCAACTCAATTAGCATGAATAATAAACCAGATTTATTGGCTCACATGTCTGAAAAGGCCAGGCATGTTTTGATTAAGGCAGCCTCCCTGTTTTCTGTGATTCTCTTGGCTGGTCCTCCCTAGTGTTCTGGCTCCATCCCCAGGCTGGCTTCCTTCATAGTCACAAAATGGCTGCCAGTAGCAACACGCTACTTGATTCATACCCAAGGGAAGAGATACTGTCACTTTCTATCATCATTTAACAAAAATCTTGAGATTCACTCCAATTGGGCCAGTCACTATGGCCAGGAAGAAACAAAATGCTGATGGATCTTGGCCCTTACTGGGGCAATTTTTTGTTTTAAGTGGGATAAAATAATATAGCTTGGAAGCAGAATGGAGTCAACCCATTCAATGTTCATGGCTATAGCACAGTTGGGGAAGGGTGTTTCTGAAGGAAAAGCTACATGTAATTATTAAAAGTGAAATAAATTCTAACTATATAACCAACTGTTTCTCACCAAGTTCCTCTCCATGTAGTTTTTGAAAAATGTACAGGAAAACAGAGGTTTAGAGTTTTGTTTGCTAAACAGGAAGATTGTGCATGACTCATATTTAGTTTGGCAAAGAAAGTTTCTTTCTAGTTTATAGTAACCAAATCTTTACTTGTTTCTTAGAACTGACATATATAAACACATATAACCACGTGAGAGATTCTAAGAACTATACAATGAAATGGCACTTTTAGCCCCCAGCCATTTGGAGAAATTCTAAGATGCCATATACAACTAACTTACTGGGAAAGGGACTAGGATGGTACCCAGCCAAAGTTGTGAGATCCGCCCAGTGTGGTGCAAGGTTAAAATGCTCACCCTGCAACTGAAGACAGGGCATGCATAAATATCTAATGTATAAAAGCAGAATTCTGAGGAAAGAACCAATTCACTGCTTAAAGAGTTGTCTAGGAATCAGTTTTCTTGACCTTCATCTCTCTCCTTGGTTCCATGGCTGCTCTGTCGTCTAACAATCCACAGTTAGAAATTTCACTGGCTGCCCTTACAAGAGCTCCTACTTCATCACAGGGGTTCTCTTTCAAACAAGTGAAAGGAAAAGGCAAAAGAAAATCTGTCTTCCATATCGTCACTTTCAGGTAGTTGCGTTCAGATATTCAAGGGCAACCCAAATGACAGAAAGTAGCAAATAATTACTTTTCTGCTTGTTATTGACATATGAGCCTGTGGCAGCCCTGAAACAACCCCCAACTTCATTGCTACTGGAGCCTCTATATCCAAAAATATCTGTTTACCTTCCTCTGGTGCCTAGAATTTTTATCTGGGGAATCATTCCTGATTTGCTTTTAGACTTTGTCTGGACAAGTTCTTACATAGAAAAGCATGCTACTAATATGCACAGAAAATCATTGTGTCAAGCTTGGAATGTGAAATGGTTGGCCCTTGCCTTTCTGGCCCCCGCTACAGACCTTTTTCACCTACTTGTGGCAAAAAGAGGATAGATGTGGAGCTCTGTTGCTGCCCCCAAAGAGCAGGCATGTGCGACATAGCTGTGGACAAGACATGCATATGAGAGTGTGAGAGCGGCCCTAAGGAGAAGGGCCAGCTGGGTAAGAAGTTTGAAAGACTGCTGCTATGAAATATTCCGTTGCTGGAGCTGAGAATACAAATATTTTCTGTTCATCAACTTAAAGCCATGTAAATTGAATTCCATCCATTTTAATGCCTATGTATTATACATTTTACAGAATTATCTGCCTAGCGCCCCTCATTCTCATGGGGACTATAGAGCCTTCCCTATAATTCCTTTCTCCTGCCACTGTCTTGTCCACAGGCTGACACCACACCTGAACTGGATCAACTGGAATCCTTAAAAGAGTTTCAGAATGAAAGTATTTGTTCGTATGCCAGGAGTGTGGGTATAAAGGTTAAAATGTGGGAGCAATTAGTGGCTGTGCGTTTTACTCTGTAGATAGAAGAAGCCAGAATGCAGTTAACAAGTGCGATATTCAAATCAAATAAAGTCATGAAAGATAAGCAAGCTCCAATAGATGTTACCTAAATCTGAAATTAAAAAAAATAATAAAAACATGAAAAAGGAAATACAAAATCCCATTAAATGGTGAAAGCATGTCAGCTAAAGTCTCAGGTGACAGAAGTCCATTTATTCTCATCAGCTGACAATTTTAGATAAAAGAATGCCTTGAACCCTGTTGTCAGTGGCAGGAGCAGCATCAATCTCTATGTTTACTGTCCCGGGCCTTTCCCCCGGCCCCAAATCTCGGACCAATAGTAATTTCAGCACACTGAGATGTCAATACCAGTTCTTCTTCGAATAACAAAACTGTCTCTTTGAAGAGGTGCAAAATGAAATACAGAGACGGTTAAGTACATCAAATCAATACTTTGGTACAGTTAATCCTTACTTAACATCATAGATAGCTTCTTGGAAACTGCTACTTTAAGCAAAAGAATGTAAAACAAAACCAGTTTTACCAGGCTCATTGATATAAACAAGTGTTAAGTTCCTGCAGCATATTTCTGGTCACAAAATCATCATTAGACTTCAGCATAAAGACCCCATTTTGATATTCAACATTGAAATCAATGTGAGCTACACACCCATGTTCATGGGTGGCCAGAGCCTCTCCCAGCAGCCCAGGGGGCAAGACAAGCAAGCACCCTCCCTGGACAGGACCAGGATGCTCTTCCATCTCAGAGCCACCCAGACCCACCCATCTCAGTCGGACTGGGGGATACAGACACGCCAATCCACCCCACGTGCATATCTCTGGGCTGTGGGAGGGAACTGGAGTGCCCAGAGAAAAGAGTCAAACAGATGAGAAGAAGCGGCGGCACTGATACTTTGGGGCATCCC
>PVKU01015475.1:0-18206 GCA_004027475.1 Anoura caudifer | reverse complement strand
AGCAGCACAATTTACAATAGCCAAGTGTTGGAAGCAACCTAGGTGCCCATCAGTAAATGAATGGATCAAGAAACTTTGGTACATTTACACAATGGAATTCTATGCAGCAGAAAGAAAGAAGGAACTCCTACCCTTCGCAACAGCATGGATGGAGCTGGAGAGCATTATGCTAAGTGAGGTAAGCCAGGCAGTGAAGGACGAATATCACATGATCTCACCTTTAACAGGAGCCTAATCAACAGAACAAATGGATGGGCACAATATAACCAAAGACACTGAAATTGAGAAGGGGTTGATAGTCACCAGAGGGGAGAGGGGAGGGAATTTCAGGGGTAAAGGGGAGGAGTTTGGAGCAACAAGTATGAAGGTCACATGGACAAAACTAGCAGGGGTGGAAATGGGAGGGGGTTGGGGAGGGCTGGGGCAGTGGGCTGGAATGGGAGCAAAAGACAGAAAACTGTACAAGAACAATTAAAATAAACAAATAAATATAAATTTTAAAAAAATGTTAAATATTTTGTATTTTTACAAGCAATATGCAAGTTTACTTAACCAACCATATTTTTTCCATGTTAAATGTAATGGTCTTAACATTTTATTAGATTTAACATTTAAATCAATTAATTTTCATAATTAACTCATTTATATCTTTCTTATTGAGTTGTTAGAGTTCTTTACAGATTAAGGATACCAATACTTTGATTGTTATGTTTATGTTAATAACTAACTTTTTCCAAATCTGTTATTTGTTATTTGGCTTTTTTGTATCTCTGTGATAAGGATTTTTAGACAGAGAAGCACTAAAAATATTTGTGTTGTGAAATCTATCCCTCTTATCTTCCTTGTTTTCTTTCAGTAATTTTACTATTAGGATATAATTTTCTATCCAATCTTTTGATAACAATTTATATATTTTATTTTTCTTAATCATTTTACAACTTGCATTTAACTTTTATAATGTTTCCAGTGTATATTGACATGGTGAGGTTTTAACTTTGTTTTCAAAGATGCCACTTTCCTATTGATATTTTAAAATAATTCTTCCCTTTTCTGTTAAATTCCTCTATCTAAAGAGATAGAGACATGAGGAATCCCTCATGTATTATGTTCTCATAGAGTATTAAGCTATATTTCTTGGCTCTTCAGTTCTAGCTTCTTTCACTGTACTCTTTCTGAAAATATTTGATTCTATTATCTACTTCATTAAAGCTCACTGGTAATTTGTAAATATCTTCAAGTAATAATTTGTAATTTGGTCATTTCTTGTAATACTCAGCCATGCCTTCCAGAACACACTACTGTACTTGCTGAATCCAGTCTCGTTTCCTTTCTTAAAATGACTGCCTCACACCTTGAGTCTCAGCTGACAACTTTACTCCATACTTCACTTGGAAGAGAAAGTAAACTCTGGGATGAGAAAGGGAAGCAAGGGAAGTAAGGAAGGGCAGCCCCTTACTTTCCCCTCTTCAAACCTCCCACTCCTCTCTATATACCTGTACATTTATTCCCTGCTTTCTCCATTTACAACTGTCAATCAAAGTCTGACCACCTTCACCAGACTTCACTCTGGATTCCAGGCTCACTCACCTACTGAAGAATTGCTCCCACAGAATCCATCTAATCTGAAACCATTTCTTTTGTTTCTTCTGGATCATTAATGTAAGGATACAAATATGCTCTTATTATCCCATTATAAAGAACCATTTCCATGATTCTACATCCCCTTTTATTACTGACCTATTTTTTCGGCTTCTCTTCAGAAGAAAAAAAAATCTCAAAAGGCGTTTCTATGCCCATTTTCTCCTTTGCTGATTTTCTACTCACATATTAACCTACTCCCAATCAAACTCTGATCTTTTTCCATAGATCTGTTCTTTGTCAGTCATCACTGATGCTCCAAATGAAGTGGCCATTCCTATATTCTTTTCCTTTAATTTTTTTAGCAATACTGACATGGTTGACACTTCCTTTCTCTTGAAACTTTTGTTCTTTTGGCTTCCAGACTCCACACACTCCTGGTTTTCCCTGTTCCTACCTTAACTCTCTTCACTTTATTGGATCTCCTTTTCTTACAGAATTTGGAAGTTCCCATAGTGCCAATAGGGACCTCTCTTTCTCCTCACTCAGTAATCACTTTCTGAGTAATTTCACCTAGTTGCATAGGTTTAAGTAGCATCTACATACTTTTAACTCTCAAAGACCTTCTTACTTCCATAAACCACAGACTCTTATATCTAATGGCTTTCTTATTATGTCTAATTGGAGTTTTTAAGTTAATACAAAACACAACTCTTGATTCATTCTCCTGCTAATCTGTTCTTCTCTCATTCTTTTCCAGCTAAATCAATAATATCACCATCCACATGACTGATAAAACTAAAAATAAATATAAACATGGCTTTTTCTTTATGCCTTACTGTCCCAACAAGTAAATTTTGTTGGTTTCATCTACACAATACATTCCAAATATGTGCACTTCTCTTGATTTCCCCTTTAAGTATTAGCCCAAGTCACCATAATCTGTTGCCTGTTGCTCTACAATAGCTTCCTAGTAGGTCTTTCTCTTTTCACTCCTCCCACAATAACATTTTCTCCCTAGTATGCAGATTGACTTTTATAAATATAAATCAGATCATGTCATTTTCAACAAGTATGCACATAATCTTGCTTCTACTTACCTTTCAGTTTATACTTCAGATTGTGCTCCTTCACACTCACTCCACCCTAACCCTATTGACCATCTTGCTGTCCATCCCACAGTCCAAAAGTGTTCCCACTAGCCCATGATGTTCTTCTGTCAAATCTACTTGGCTTACTACTTCTCATCATTCAGATTCCATCTTAAAAATCTTTTCAAAGAGGACATACAGAGGGCCAATAGACATGTGATTAGATGCTCAATATCAGTAATCATCAGAGAAATTCAAATAAAACCACAATGAGATATCATCTCACATCTGTCAGAATGGCTATCATCAATAAATCAACAAACAGCAAGTGCTGACGAGGATGTGGAGAAAGGGGAATCCTTTTACACTGATTTGTATAGCTACTGTGGAAAGCAGTGTGCAGATACCTCAAAAAATTAAAAATGGATCTGCTTTTTGACCCAGCTATCCCACTTCTGGAAATATATCCAAAGGATCACAAAACACTAATTTGAAAGAACATAAGCACCCCTATGTTCATTGCAATGTCATTTACAATTGCCAAGATATGGAAGCAGCCTAAGTGTCCATCAGTAGATAAGTGGATAAATCAACTATGGGACATTTACACAATGGAATACTATGTGACTATAAAAAGATAAAAATTTTACCATTTGCAGCAGTATGGATGGACCTGTAGATCATTATGCTAAGTGAAATAAGCCAGTCAGAGAAAGACAAATATGATTTCCCTCATATGTGGAATCTAATGAACAAGCTTAACTAACAAGGAAAACGGGGACAAACTTGTAGATGGGGAATGGGATGACTGCTGGGAGTGGGAAAGTTAGGGGATGAAGGGACTGAGCAAAAAGGAAAAAGGACTCATGGACATGGACAGCAGTGTGATGATTGTTGCAGGGAGGGACATATAAAGGGACTAAAGAGTTATAGAAAAAATACAATAAAGATTAAATTAGAAAACTGTTTAATTTCTTATAGAGGTTACCGATTTAAGTGGCATACATCCAAAACAAAAAGCATTGTCGCACACTGTTTTATTTTCTTCACTGCACTTTCCATTGTGTGAAACTTTCTTACTTATACCTTAATTTACTTGCTTTCTCTCTGTTTCCATCTTCCAAAGTGAAAACTCCATGAGAGGATGGACTATGCTCTATTTAAATATACCACAATCTCTACATAACAAGGTAAAAAATTATACATGTGTTAATGCATGTGTATAACACTGAAGAAATAGAGAAATATGCCATGTTTCTAAATGAAAATATTTAATATTTTATTTAAGCACATTAATTATTTGTAAAATAACCTATACATTCAAAGTAATAACCATCAAAATTATAGTGGCATTTTAAAAAGTGAACTTGACAAGCTGAGAAGTAGATAGGACATGAACTATCAAGCAAATTATGAAATAGGGGAAAATAAGTTATTTTCTACCAGCTAAAGCTACAGTCATCAAAATACAGCAGAACAAGTGCTATAATTGACAAACATGCCAATATGCATGTTGAAATTTAGTGTATATTAGAAAAATATTTGAAATTAATGGGAAAAAATGACTAACCATGATACTAGAAGAAATAGCTAGATTCCCAGTCCCAGCCGGGCTCCTTTCCCACTGCCACCATGTTCAACTTCACAATTTTCTCAAAAGGCAGGCTTGTGCTCTAGTGCTTCCAGGGTGTGAGTGACTCCTGTACTGGGCCTATCAATGCATTGATTTGTTCTGTGCTGCTGCAGGAAAGGGGAGGCCACAGCTCCTTCACTCATGATGCACTTACATCAAGTATAAACTGGACAACCATTTTGAGCTGGTGTTTGTGGTTGGTTTCAGAAGATCCTAACACTGACATGTATAGACAAATGGATAGATGATGTCTACTGGTTGTTTCAGGACAAGTACTGCACAGAGATTCAACAGCAAAGTGACTCTGTCAAGTGGCACTTTTGATTTCCAAAGTGGCTTTCTGCAGCTCCTTCGTGAATAAAGCAGAGGAGAGCAGTAATATTCAGGTTCTGACTACCATGAAGAAATAGGAAGATTCTGAAAAGGCCAAGAAATGTATAAGATCCATGATTGAGACATGGGGTGAAAAGCCCAAGGAAAAAAGCAAAGAATAAAAAAAAAAAAAAACGAGGGGAACAAGAAGGAAAGTTTTGATGTCCCTTTGGATACCAGCAAAACAGTCCCTAAGGAGAAGTCAGTGGGAGCTTAGAATGGGGTAGAACCTTCCAAAGATGAGCTGATATGGAGGAAGTGAGAGGAGTTCTTTCAGAAACATGGGAAAGGTATAGACAAGCGTGGCAAGTCCACAAAGCCAGATGCTTCAAAGGAGAAGGGTAAAAAAGTCACTCGAGTATGAGCACTGGGTGGCTATGCTAATAAGGAAGACCTGGATTATAGCTCTCCTACCACCAATGGATTCCCAGATGTTTCCCCACCTGAGGACATCAACTTGATTCAAGGGACTGGGCCTGGGGGGCATCTTCAGGATCTGGACTGCAGCAGCTCAGATGATGAAGGGGCCACTTAAAACCCTACCAAACCTAGTGCTACCAAGGGGACTCTGAGTGCCATGTTTGGGATGCTGGAGGACCTTGTGGGCTCTAAGAGCTTGAGTCGGAAGACATGGAATCTGTGCTGGACAAGCTGCATGGTCACCTCATCACTAAGAATGTAGCAGCAGACATTGCTGTCCAGCTCTGTGAATCCATGGCCCGAAAGTTGGAAGGGAAGGTAATAGGGACATTCAGCATGGTGACTTCCTCAGTAAAACAAGCTCTACAAGAGTTCCTGGTACAGATTCTGCAGCCACACCATTGTATAGACATGACCCAGGATATCATGGATGCCCAGCGTCATCTCAGTACCCTTATGTTGTCACCTTCTGCGGGGTTAATGAAGTAGGGAAGTCTACTAACCTTGCCAAGATTTCTTTCTGGCTGTTAGAGAATGGCTTCAGTGTCCTCATTGTCACCTCTGACCACCTGTGACACACCTGTGACACATTTCATGCTGGGGCTGTGGTGCATCTGCAGCTGTGGAGCAGCTGCACACATACTCCTGATGGTTGAATGCCCTACATCGCACCCCCCTCACCACCAAGAATCACAGTGGTTGCACCAAGGTTTGAGAATCACAGTGGTTGCTACCTTATGGCAAAGGTGATGCTATTGCCTTTGCATGTAATCAAGGCTTTGATGCAGTGCTGGTGGACCCATGGTCACATACAACACAATACCCTTCTGATGACTGCCCTGGCCAAGCTCCTACAGCCTACACATCCACTTGGTGCAGTTTGTGGGGGAGGCCTTAGTAGGCAATGAGGCCGTGGATCAGCTGGTCAAGTTCAACAAAGCCTTGGCTGACCATTCTATGCTCCGCTCACTGATGGCTCAATGGCATTGTCCTTACCGAATCTGATACCATTGATGATGGTGGTGACAGTGGTGTGATGGTGGTGACAATGGTGGGGGCTACTATTTCTATGACTTACATCACAATGGGTTTGTGGGCACTGGCCAGACCTATGTGACCTATGCAGTCTCAAACCCAAGGCTGTGGTGGGCTGCCTGACTGCCCCATGAAGGCTTAACATGCTCTTGCCCAGTACTGCTTCCCCCAAAGTGCCTGTTCCATCAAGAATGTGCGAGCAACTTGTCTTCAGCGTAGTACAAAGGCAGAGTTAGGGGAGCTCCTGGGGCATGCAGCTCCTCCTAACTCCACTCCCATTCAGGTTCTACAAGGAGGGCCTAATTGTTACAATCACTGTTCATCCACCCCTAACTGTGGTCCTACCCTTCCTATTCAGGTCCTATCCTTCCTACTCAGGCATCCCTGTCAGTCTGCCTCCAGATTACAGCTTTGACCAATACAACTTCGCTAGCACTTCACTAGTATGGTAATAGAGACACCTGAGCATAGTATAGTAAGCATACTGCATTAAGGATCTTATTTATTTATTTATTTATTTATTTATTTATTTATTTATTTATAAGAGAGAGGGGAAGGGAGGGAGAAAGGGAGGGAGAGAAACATCAATGAGTGGTTGCCTCTCACATTTCCTACTGGGGACCTGGCTTGCAACCCAGGCATGTGCCCTAACTTGGAATCAAACCAGTGACTTTTTGCTTCGCAGGCCAGTGTTCAATCCACTGAGCCACACCAGCCAGAGCAATTGCTGTTAATTCTGATGATGACCTCATCCTCATTGTTTCCACAAAGCATCAGCTAGACCAGAAGAATTTGTTACAAATGAGAGAAAAATTAGTCCCCTCGTCCCTCAGGGAGAAGAGGAGCTGAGCTGAGGTGTTGCATTGGGCTTCTCAGCCCTCCTGCCCTTCCCCATGCCCAGAACCCAGATATAAGCTTTGCATGTTCCCCTTACTGGGACAAAACCACCTATCAGAGGGGTATCAAGTTGTCCCCTCTCAATTCTTCAACCTGAGGAACACTGACTTTTTTGCCTCCTCCTTACCGTGCCTGATAGACATGTGCTCCATTAAAGAATACAAACCTCTTGTTGAGACTTGTCCTGTAGTTTGGTATTACAGATGTGCTATTATTGCAATAACAGGAAGGCTGCCTGCCCAAAGAAAAGAATAATTTATTATAAGAAAATAAATTTCATAAATAAAAAATGGCTAAATATTTAGGGGGAAAAAGTATCATATTAACTCACATATATAAATTCTCCTCAAATACATTTCAGATCTTTTTAATTACATTTTATTGATTATGCTATTATATGACTTTTCCCCCTTTGCCCCTTTCCACTGAGCACCCCCCATTCCCTCAGGCAATCCCCCCACTGCTTGTTCATGTTCATGGGTATGTGTATAAGTTCTTTGGCTACTCTGTTTCCTATACTGTATTTTATATCCCCATGGCTATTCTGTAACTACCTATTTGTACTTCTTAATCCCCTCACCTCTAAATCCATTCTTCCCCTCCCCTTCATATCTGGCAAATTTCCAGGAACTAACTTCTTTTTTTCTTTTAAGTATATTTTATTGATTATGCTATTAGTTTTCCCAATTTTTCCCCCTTTAGCCCCCCTCCACCCTGCACCCCCCAACCCTCCAGCATTCCTCCCCTTAGCTCATGTCCATGGGTTGTACATATAAGCTCTTTGTTCTCTGTTTCCTATACAATTCTTTACCTCTACCCATTTATTTTAAGCCTTCTTATTCCACTTCTGAGACACCTGAGCATAGTATTGGTAATTGGTAATTCCACCAACTACACTTCTTATTCCCTATGCCTTTCCCCTGCAATTCTTCCATCCCTCTTCCCACTGAAAACCCTTCATGTGATGTCCATTTCTCTGATTCTAGTTGTTTGCTTAGTTTTTGCTTTCATTTCTTTAGGTTCAGTTATTGATAGTTGTGAGTTTATTGTCATTTTACTGTTCATAGTTTTTAATCTTCTATTTCTTAGGTAAGTCCCTTTATCATTTAATATAATAAGGGCTTGGTAGATGATGAACTCCTTTAACTTGACCTTATCCGGGAAGCACTTTATCTGCCTTTCCATTCTAAATGATAGCTTTGCTGGATAGAGGAATCTTGGGTGTAGGTCCTTGTCTTTAATGGCTTCAAATACTTCTTTCCAGCACCTTCTTGCCTGTAAGGTTTGTGAGAAATCAGATGATAGTCTTATGGGCACTCCTTTGAAGGTACCTCTCTCCTTTTCTCTTGCTCCTTTTAAGATTCTCTCTTTATCTTTAATCTTGGGTAATTTAATGATGATGTGTTTTGGTGTGTTCCTCTTTGGGTTCAATTCCTTTGGGACTCTCTGAGCTTCCTGGACTTCCTGGAAGTCTATTTTCTTCATCAGATTGGGAAAGTTTTCCTTCATTATTTGTTCAAATAAGTTTCCACCTTCTTGCTCTTGTTCTCCTGGCACCCCTATAATTCTGATGTTAGAGTGTTTAAAGTTGTCCCAGCCTTTCCTAAGCCTCTCCTTGTTTTGAATTCTTGCTTCTTCATTCTGTTCAGGTTGGGTGTTTATTTCTTCCTTTTGCTCCAAATCATTGATTTGAGTCCCGGTTTCCTTCCCTTCACTGTTTGTTCCTGTATATTTTGCTTTATTTCTCTTTGGGTAGCCTTAATTTGTTTCTTCTTTTTTGCAACTGAGCTCAATTAGTTCCGTGAGCATCCTGATTACCAGTGTTTTGAACTTCACATCAGATAGGTTGGTTATCTCCTCATTGCTTAGGTCTTTTTCTGGAGTTTTGATCTGTTCTCTCGATTCAGCCATATTTTTTGTCTCAGCGCACCTATTATACAGTAAGGGGTGGAGCCTTAGGTATTAGCCAGAGTGGAGCAACCCACATTACTGTGTTGTGGCACTGTCCCTGGGGGAGGGGTCAGAGAGGGAACAATGCGGCTCTCTTGCTCCACTCTAGCCCCACTTTCCAATGAACTCTCTCCTGTGAGACTGGGAGTTTCTTCCGCCATTGCAACCCCTGCAGTAGTTTATAGCTAGCTATCTTTGAGCCTTTAGTTTCCTGTTCAGCCAGCCCTGCCTTGCCCATGGGGTCTGCCACATTGCTGGGTGTCCTCTCCACTCAGCTGCCAATCTCAGTCCCACCTATCAGTCTGAGTGAGTGTTTTTTTAACCCCTTGGTTGTCAGAATTCCATGCAGTTTGATTTTCTAGCACTTCCAGTTATTTATTGTTTTTAGATTGGTTGTTATCCTTCTTTTGGTTGTGCCAGGAAGTGAAGCATTCCTACCTATACCTCCATCTTGGCCAGAACTCAGTAACTAACCTCTTTTCTCTTACTTTTAAGAGTCTTTTTTTATCTTTAACCTTTGGCCTTTTAATTATGATGTGTCTTGGAGTGGGCCTCTTTGCTTCCATCATGATTGGGACTCTGTGTGTTTCCTGGACTTGCATGTCTACTTCCTTCACTAAATTAGGGAAGTTTTCTTTCACTAATTTTTCAGATAGATTCCCAAATTCTTTCTCTATCTTTCTGGCACCCCTATGATGCAAATGCGTACCTCCTGAAGTTGTCCCAGAGGCTGTTTATGCTATCCTCATTTCTTTGGATTCTTTTTTCTTGTTCTTCTGCATGGTTGGTTTTTGCTTCCTTATGTTCCAAATGATTGGTTTGATTCTTGGCTTCATGCATTCTACTGTTATTTCCTGGAAAATTGTTCTTTATTTCAATTAGTTTATACTTCATTTCTGACTGGATCTTTTTTATGCTGCTGAGGTCCTCAGTAAGTTCCTTGAGATTCCTTATGACCAGTGTTTTGAACTCTGCATCTAGTAGATAGCTTATTTCCATTTCATTTAGCTCTTTATCTAAAGTTTTGATCTGTTCTTTCATTTGGGCCATGTTTCTTTATCTCCTCTTTCTGGCAACCTCCCTGTGTTTGTTCCTATGTATTAGGTAGAGCTGTTTTGACTCCATGTCTTGGTAGTGTGGCCTAATGTAGTGGGTGCCCTATAGGGTCCAGTGGCACAGCTTCCCATATTGCCCAAGCTGGGTACCTGAGGTGCACCCTTTGTGTGGGCTGAGTATACCCACCTCTTGTAGTTGAGGTTTGGTTGCTATTGGCAGATCAATGGGAGGGATTTACTCAGGCCAATCACCTGCAAGGACTGGCTGTGACCACCAACTACTGACCACCACTTTCCATGAAGGATCAGCTATTCAGGGGCAGGGTGGTGGTGCTTTGACATGGTCTATAGCTGTCCACTGGGTGGGTAGGCCCTAGGATTTCCCAGGTGGTGCAGGCCAAGGTCAGGCCCCAACTGCTTTATGTCCAGGGTACCCTGTCTGAGCTGTAAAGCAATCTGAGATAGGTACTACTTATGCCAGGCTTGGAGATTCCCAGGTGAAGCCAAGCTGTGACTCAAATCTGTCTACCACTAGGGCTCACTGAAGACAGCTATTGTTTAAGGGATTTAGGAGCCAAGACCAGCCATGCTTGTGGAAAAGCAGCTTTGGTGGGCCAAAAAGTTGGGTGTGGTACAGCCTCTATAGATCTCCAAGGTGGGTCACACAGTGTTAGCCAGGTTGATGGAGTGTCAGGCTGATGGCACCAGCCTACAGGCTCTGTGTGGGGAGGCTCAACTAAGGTACAATGGCTTGTCCTTGCCCTGGTGCCAGACTCTTCAGTCTCTCCCTGTATACACTGGTGCCCTTCAGGCTACCATCCCAGTGCTGGAGCTTGGAGGGAGGGAATCTGAGTAGGTAAGTCTATGTGTGAGTTCCCCAAGAGAAACTGCTTGGGGATCCAGAAGTTTCTTCCACTGACTCAACCCCCAGTCATTTTCCCAGCCAGAAGTTATGGAGACTTATCTTCCTGGCACTGGAATCCTGGGCTTGGGGGCCTATTGTGGGGCTGGGACTTCTTGCTTCCTAGATATCCCTCTTGAGGTTTTATCCATGTGGGTGTGGGACCAGCCTGTTATGCATCTGCACCCCTCCTACCAGTCTGGATGAATGTGGTTTCTTCAATTCTGTTTTTGTCAGACTTCCATTCAGCTTAATTTCTGACATTCCTGAGTGATGGTTGTTCTATATTTGTGTTGTAATATTGAGGTGGTTGTGCAAAGAGGTGAGTCACATCTACCTACATCACCATCTTGACCAGAAGCCTAGTATTCCAGATATTTTAAAGATCTAATGGTTAAAAATAAAGTCCTAATGTCAGGCTGCCCACGCCAGATTCATTTCCTTCTTATTTCCCAGCATTTGGGGTGAGGAGGGGGGGGAGCATAGGATTTAATTTAAATAAATAGAATGTGATCAGATGTGATATGTGCTTTTCCTAAACCACAACCTTTTCATCTTCATCTTTCTGGATATTGGCATGCAGGATGACCCTGAAAGCTTCAAATAGTAGAGGTATTTGGATCCACAAACCTACCATTCTCAACTAGAATTTATGTAAGTGAAACATAAACTTCTATCTGTTAGGCCATTAGAATTGATATTTATCTGGTAGAGCAGGAGTTGGCAAACATGTCCCTGGGGCCATGTTTCTTTTTTTTTTTTTTTTAACAAATGAGATTTTATTGGAATACATTTATTTGTATTATCTATCACTATTTTCCCACTACAGGGCCAGAGCTGAGTAGTTGTGATTGGGGACAGTATGGCCACAAAGCTTAAACTATTTATTATCTGGCCCTTTACAAGAAGAAGTTTGCTGAGCCCCATATTACAGCAATTTGTATTACTTTATATAAAGGCAAACTAGAACTAGATCTAGAAGATAACATAGGAGAATATTTATTACATTAGGGATGAGGAAAAACTCTCTCTCAGTAAAAAGAAAACTCTATGTATCCCTCTTTGCTTATTCTCTGGCTTCCTGACTCTTACCACCCCACACACCTTTGCCTGATTAGGTCTATCATCTTTCGGTTTTCAACTTGGAAGTCACCTCTGAATGCATTCTGTATGCTTCCTAAAAGTCTATAACTGCCATTCTGTTATTCTGTTGTAATAATCTTTGCAAAGGTCAATAATGACTGAATTGACAAATTTAATTGCCTTTTATCACTATGTAAAATTCTTAGACATTTGAGAAATCTTTCCTGGAAACCTTTTCCTTTCACCACTTCTGACACACCTTTATTCAGTTCTCCTCTATTTCTCTGATTCTTGCTCCTCCGTGCTTGATTAGCTACTCTTCATCCACCATGGAAATGCTGGTAACTCCATTTCTGTCTTGGATTCTTTCCCACTGTCTTTCTCCAAAATCATGTCTTATCCAGGAATGCACTTCAGAATTATCTTTGGATATTTTTACAAAACATATATATTGCCTCCCTCTTTGCCACACTTATGGTCTGCAATAGGACCAAGCACTTGTATTTTAGTAGAACTCCTTCAAGATTGTAATGCATGCACTTGCTTACCTTGTTAAAAATTTTGGCACACAACCTTAGGTGTGTCAAAATTCACTTGCATTTATTTGGAGTAAACATCTAAATCTATTTCTCCAGTCAATCTCTCTCTCTAAACTCTAGTTTTATTCATTTATTCAAAATACTATTTCTTGAGCTCCAACAGTGGCTAGCACTTTACTACAAGTGGTAATATAGGTATCAACAAAACAGTCACAATCTTTACTGCCATAGAATTACAGTTTAAGGGAGGAGTCAGACATTAAGCAACTAATTACATAATTTGTTTATATAAAAGCCATTCCATTGCCTAAAAAGCAGTATAAAATTTTGTGCTTGAGAATCACCTGGGACTTGTTACAAATGTAGATTCCTAAGATCAACTGCCCTACTCCATCTTGTACTGAGAAATATTTTCAACAAAGCAACCCAGAAATCATTTCAAGTCACAATGTGCAAAACTATGGTCTATGTCATAAATACTTTAACACTGGATAAAAGTGCCCCATCCCTCCTTTTGTTAATTTTTTCCTCATTTTCCATCACTGTTCCATAAATTCCTCAGTCTTCAGCACTTTCAGAATTACACGCTGGGCAAATTCATTAGAACTGAATTCAAAGCATTTCTCAATCTAGACTCTTTGATGTACTTTTCAGGTTTTTAAAAAATTTTTAATATTTTTTTATTTTTCAATTATAGTTGATGTACATTATACATTTAGATGTATAATCCAATGATTAGCATTTATATGCCTTACAAATTGATCACCCCAATAAACCTAGTACCCATCTGACACCATTTATAGTAATTACAATATTATTAACTACATTTTCTATGCTGTACTTTACATACCCATGACTATTCTGTAACTGCCAATTTGTACTTCTTAATCCCTTCACCTTTTCCACCCATCTCTTTTATCCCCCTTTCCATCTAGTAACTGTTAAAATGTTCTCTGCATTTTTCTGTTCCACTGGTTACTTTTTAAATTCTGTACATAAGTGAAATCATACAGTATTTGTCTTTATCTATCTGACTTATTTCATTCAGCACAATACTCTCTAGGTTTATCCATGTGGTTGCAGATTGCAGGATTTCATTCTTCTTATGGCTGAGTCATATTCCATTGTATATATGTACCACCTCTTCTTTATCCGTTCCTATTGATGGGCATTTAGGTGGCTTCCATATCTTGGCTATCATAAATAATGCTGCAATGAACATATGGAAGCATATGTGTTTTCAATTTAGTATTTTGGGTTTCTTCAGATAACTACCCAAAAGTGGAATCACTGGTCCTTTTTTGGTCTTTTTTTATATAACCTTTGTTTTAAAGTTTATTTTGTATGGTTGTTTGTTTGTTTCCATTTGCATGAAATATATTTTTCCATTCCTTTACTTTCAGTCTGTGTGTCTCTTTCAAGCTGAAGTAAGTCTCATAGGCAGCATATACAAAGATCTTGTTTTGTTATCCATTCAGCCACTGTATGTCTTTTGATTGGAGCATTTAATCCATTTGCACTTAAACTGTTAATACATATGTATTTATTACCATTTATTTTTATCTTTTTCTTCTAATAATTAAAGAAGATCCTTTAAGATTTCTTATAATACTGCTTTTATGGTCATGAATTTCTTTAGCTTTTTGTTGCCTGGGAAGCTGTTTATCCTTTGATTCTAAATGATAACTCTGGTAAGTAATCTTGTTTGTAGGTCCTTGTTTTTCATTACTTTGAATATTTTGTGCCAATCCCTTCTCACCTACAAAGTTTCTGTGAGAAATCAGCTGACAGTCTGATCAGAGCTTTCTTGTAGGTAACTAACTCCTTTTCTCTTGCTGCTTTTAAGATTCTCTCTTGTCTTTAACCTTTGGCATTCTAATTATGATGTGTCTTGGTGTGGGCCTCTTTGGGTTCATCTTGTTTATGTCTCTGCACTTCCTAGACTTGTGTGTCTATTTCCTTCACCAGGTTAGGGAAGATTTCCATCATTATTTTTTCAAATAGGTTTTCAATACATTGCTCTCTCTTTCCCTTCTGGCACTCCTATGATGTAAATTTTGCCCCAGAGATCTCTTAAACTATCCTCATTTTTTGGATTCTTTTTCTTTTCTTTTCTGATTGGGTGCTTTCTGCTACCTCATCTTCTAAATAACTGATTTGCTTAATTTACTCAATTGTTGATTCCCTGTAATGTGATCATTTCAGTTATTGTAGTCTTCATTTCTTTTTTTTTTTTTAATTTCTTTTTTTGCTTGTTTGTTTTTTTATAGTCTTCATTTCTGACTGGCTCTTTTCTTATGTTTTTCCATCTCCATTTTTATGTTTCTTAGCTCTCTGTTGAAATTCTCACTAAGTTCATCTACTCTTCCCCTAAGTTCATTGACTGTCCTTATAACCAGTGATTTGAACTCTGCTTCTAGTAGATTGTTTGTCTCCATTTTGTTTAGTTCTTCTTTCTGGAGTTTTGTCCTGTTCTCTCATTTGGGACATATTTCTTTGTCTCCTCATTTTGGAAGCCTCCTTGTGTTTGTTTCTATGTGTTGGGTAGAGCTGTTATGTCTCCCAGGCTTGGTAGAGTGGCCTAATGTGGTAGGTATCCTGTAGGGCCCAAGCTAGACACTCCAGGAGAACCCCACCCTATGGGGCTATGTGCATCCTTCTAAGTAGTTGAGCCTCGATTGTTGTTGGCACATCAATGGTAGGGGTTTACCCTCAGGTCGATCATCTGAGAGGACTGGCCAACACCACTGTGAAGGATCTGCTGTGCAAGGGCTGACCCCACAGAACAGGACTCACTTTAGCATGGCTCTGGTGCACAGCATGTCCACCCCTTGAGTGTGTTGCTTATGGAGGTGCTTTGACATTGTCTGAAGCTGTCCACTGGGTGCACTGGCCTTGGTCCCTTCTGGGAGGTGCAGACCAAGATTGGCTGCCACTTGTGCCTCTCCCAAGGCCACCTGGGCATGAGTTACAGAGCAACTACTACTGGTGCTGGGCTTAGAGGTACCTGGGACAAGCTGAACTGCAACCCAAGGCCAGCTGCCACTAGTGCCAATCTTGGGGCCACTTAGCAAAAGGTGCAGGGCACACCAAGGCCAGATGTTGTTTATCTAAGAGATTTTAGGAAAGCCTGAAGGATGAACCTAAACTGGTCATTTTTATAGAAAGCCATTTGAAACATCTTAAGTGGGCTCACAAATTGGATGGGGCAGGATCTCAGTCACCAGGGTGAAGCAAACAGTGTTAGCCAAGTTGATGTAGACTCAGATATGACACCTACCTATGCCTGCCGGGGTTGTCTCAGGAAAGGAACAATAGCTTCTGCCAGTACTTCTGTCTGGAGGAAATCTACCCCTCCAGCTCTCATCCTGATGCCAGAAATTCAGTTCCTCCACACATGTTCCTGGCATCTTTCAAGCTGCTGCTCCAGCTCTACAGGTCACAGAGAGTAAGTCTGAGTAAGTCTGTGTATGAGCTTTAGGAGGAATACCGGGTTCTTCAGTCTCAGCCACAATCCCTGCTGGTTTTCACAGCCAGAAGTTATGAAGACTTATTTTTCAGGTGCTGGAAGCTTTGGCTGGGGGACCTGGTGTGGGGCTGGGACCCCTTGTTCCTCAGGGGTTATCTCAATCACTGATATATCCCTTCCAATATTTAACCACCACACAAGGGTGTTTGACCAGCCTGCTCCACAGCTCCACCTCTCCTACCAGTCTCCATGTGGCTTCTTCTTTATTCTTTAATTACAAGACTTCTGTTCAGCTAGATTTCAGGCAGTTCTCAGTTATGGTTGTTCTGTAGTTTAGTTGTAATTGTGATGTACTTGTGGGAAGATGTGAGTACCCCACTTACCTATGTCACCATCTTGACTAGACCCTTTTTTAGCTTATATTTCACAATTTTCCTAATGTTATACATACTTTTATAATAATTCTACTATTTGTTATTCCTTAAATGTGCTCTCTTTATATTTCAGAAATTGTTAAATTTAGAATTTAAGGTTATGTTAGAAATATTAATATATCATCATAAAGAATTTACTTTTTATGTTTATATCCCCAGTTCCTAGAAATATACTTGGGATATATAATAGTGGTCAAATATATTTAATGAGTTCATGCAAGAATTAAGGAAATTATTTGCCAGAAATGAATTATCATATTTGTGATAGTGTTTTTTTATTCAGTTCTTTGTTTTTTGATATATATTTGTCTGTCTACTTGTTTTAATTTTGTTATTAGCTTACATGGGCTTGGAGAGTAGTGACTGTTTACTTACCTGCCTTTCATTTCTTTCCTTCTTGCCTGCCTTCCTTCCTTCTTTTCTTCCTCCCTCCCTCCCTCCATTGCTTCCTTCTTCTTACACCTTTTCTTTGCTTTCTATATTTCTTTCCTGTGCCTATCAAAGTGCCTTTCTTTGAATAGGCAATTTGTGAACTTATCTGAGAAGAGATATGGGATAATAGGGGAAGGAAGAAAAAAGTGGAGGGATAAGATGAATGCAGGGAAAGTTTGCAAGAAAATCACTTCTCTCCACATTCCTAAAATTGTCATTATAATCAGAGATCCCCACCTTAAAAAGACTATTTTGTAGTCATTCTCCTGAGAGCCCCTTTGACATCCTTGTTCCTCAGACTATAAATGATGGGATTCAGCATGGGTGTCACTGTTGAGTAGAACACAGAGATCATTTTATCCCTTTCATTCATTATCTTGGAGTTTGGCCTCATGTAGGCAAATATTGCTGAGCCATAAAAGAGGACAACGACAATGAGATGGGAGCCACAGGTAGAAAAGACCTTGAGCCTGCCCTCTTCGGACTGCATCTGGATCACAGTGGAGATAATATTCCAGTAGGAGACAAGGATCAGTGAGACAGGAGCTAAGAGGATGACCACACCCATTGCAAAGATGGCCATTTCAGTGTTGTAGGTGTCTGCTGAAGCCAGCTTCAGGAGTGCAGGAGGTTCACAAAAAAAATGGTTAATGATATTGTTCCCTTGGTAGGGCAGATGCAATGTGAATATGGTGTCCACCAGAGACACAAATGCTCCACTAGCCCAGGACCCTGTAGCCAGCTGGATACATACCCAATGTGTCATGATGGTGGAGTAGTGCAGGGGCTTGCAGACAGCCACATACCGGTCATAAGACATCACTGCCAGTAATGCACACTCTGTACAGCCAACCAGAAGTAATACAACTATCTGTGTTGAGCATCCAGCAAATGAAATGGTTTTTTTCTTTACCAGGAAGTGGACTAGCACCTGAGGTACTGTAGTAGTAGAAAAACAGAGATCAGCAAAAGACAAGTTTCTAAGGAAAAAGTACATGGGTGTATGGAGTCTGGAGTCTATGTGAATGAGAATAATGATAAGCAGATTTCCCAGCACAGTCAGCAGGTAGATGATCAGAAAAAGGAAGAAGAGCAGGACCTGTGTCTGTGGATCCTGTGAAAGGCCCAGGAAGATAAATTCAGTCACATAGGTTTGGTTTTCTTCTCCCATGAATATTTATATTACTGTTCATAGGCAGCAACAAGAAAAGAAATAGACATCAGTCAGTTACTTTTAAAAATCTGACTAACTTGGATATTTTATTAAACAGTAACCAAAACAGCTATTGATTTTCAATCTTAAAAGTTTCCATATGT
>PVKU01015474.1:0-18229 GCA_004027475.1 Anoura caudifer | reverse complement strand
GGGAGTCATTGTATCTTGACAAAATACAATCATTCGACCAACACATTTAAGATCATTAAGTAAAATAATGAATTGATGATTTCTCCCTCATTATGCTATAGCCTCTTTACCCTTTGTAATATGTCCTGTTCTAAAGTCTTTGTTTTATTTTAATATATCCATATGAAATTCCTTCTATCCTTTTATATTTAACTTATGTATTCATAATTAAGGAGTTTCTTTAGATAGCACAGTATTTTGTTTTGCCTTTATGTCCAATATGGCAAATATGGCATTCTCTGTATTTTCATTGTTGTTTCTAGACTATTTATAGTTAAGTTTATTATTGATATGATTGAATTAAATATCTTACCTTAATACCTGATCTCTATTTGTTTAACCTGGTTTTGTTTCTTTCAAACCATTTTCTGTCATCCTTTGAAATGAGAACTTTTTAATCCTTTTGGACATTATTTTTTCTTCTTTATAAAATTGTTATGTTTTTAGGACTTAACAATAAACTTACTTAATAAATTATGGGTTATTTAATAAATTGTATAGATCAGGAAACAGTGGAGTCCTACATACTGTCTTATTCTTTATGCTATTATTTTCCTACATTATGCTTTTATAGAGTTTATAAATGTTAATTTTTGCTATTGTTTTTTATTTCTTCAGCACTTTGTATTATTCCACTTTCCTCTAGCTTGCAAGGATATTTTTAAAGCAGTTAAAAATAAGAAAAATACATTTCAAATTTACATTTAACATGCAACTGCCAATGTTTTCTTGTGTGTGTGAATTTCAGTTTGTCTGATAGGATTTTCCCTGTCCTTGATAACATATTTTAATACTTACTTTAGTATATGTATTCTGAAAATAAATCACCTTAGCTTTTGCTAGTTTAAAATAGTTTTTTCTTTTATTTTTTGAAAGGTATTTTATTTATATGTAGTGTTCTATGGTGGGAGTTGTTATTATGTTTCCTCTTTACCACTTTTATTTCTCACTCTTCTTTTTTATCACTTTCTGCTTTAGACAAGAATTTTGTTCTAATGTTTATCTTTTTTCTTTAGATGAGGTGTTCAAAAGTGGAGGTGTTATTGTAACCACCCCCTCACACATATATACAAGGGACATTTGGCAATTAATTGTGGATTATTTCTGATCATCATAACAAGAAAGAAGCTCTGCTGGCATCTAGTGTGCAGAGGCCATGGGCATGCCTAACATCCCACAATGGAACGGAGAGCACTGCACAGCTACATTGTTCACTGTGAACACATTCAGTAATTACTTTTTATCTTTTGCGTTGACCATGTGGTCCTTCTGTTTGGTGTTATCTGAGACTCAGACTTGTCGTTTAGTGTCTTTTGCTAATTTTAGAAAATTCTTAGCCATTATCTCTACACATATTTCCTCTACCCTGATCTTTTCATTTTTATTTTCAGAGTTTCAAATATAGTGATTTTTGACTACTTGATATTGGCATATAGATTAAATATTTCCCTAGAGTCTTCATTTTTTCTCTGTGTGTCATTTTGAGTATTTTTTAGTAATTTGTTTGTATATTCACTAATGCTTTCCTTAAGTATGTTGAGGCTACTGCTGAGCCCATAAGGACATGCTTTATCTCTGTTTTTTCATTATTATTTCTAGCAAATTTATTTTCTCAGAATTAGTTTCAATGACTCTGTAGTAAGTTCCCATCTGTTCACACAGGTTGATACCTTTTCCACTAATACCCATAGCATTAATATCATTTTAGATAATATTTCTGATAAGTCTAAAATCTAAGTCATTCTCTAAATCTACATCTGTTAATATCTTTGTTTCCCTGTTGCCAGTGCATTTTCTCCCACTTATTTGTGCTACATCTACATTTTTTTAAATGCATATCATTTGAAGATCAAGGCAAATTCAAGTAAATGGCATTTAGCCTGACATGATTTATATCTTTGCTTAGCTTTAACTGTAGTGCTTGAAGATAGGCTCCAGTTTTGTTGACAGTATGATTACCTCTGAGTTCCACAAACTTCAGATTCATCGATAGTCATCTTATTTTATGGTGAGACTTGGTTTGCCAGAGATCTCAATATCTAATCCATCCTGAGCTTTAGAGCTTCTCTTTGCATATGGACCTCTCTGCAGATTCAATCCATTCCCCCAGCAATGGAATTCCATTACTTGGAACTCCATGCTTGTGTCGTTTAGTTACCCAGTGGCCTCTGCTATCTGATGGGTTCCAGAAAATCTTTGACCTTGCAAAGTATCTAACTTTGGTATTGTAATATCAGAAGCAATCTCTTTCTAGTTAGCCATCTCCTACACTTTAGTCAAAAGTCTCATTACATTGGTTTAAACAAGATTCCACTAAGTGTAATCGAAATAGGTGTTTTGATTTGTCATTTAATGAGTAATACTACAGACTTTTTGAACCTTCTCTGAAGCTGAGAAAGTAAATTACTCCAGGAAAGCATAAGAATTCCATTTTATTTTTTTAATTTTTTTTTAATTTTAATTGTTATTCTTGTATAGTTTTCTGTCTTTTACTCTCAGCCCAGCCCACTGCCCCAGCCTTCCCCACCTCCCTTCCATTTCCACCCCCCTAGTTTTTGTCCATGTATCCTTTATACTTGTTGCTCCAAATCCTCTTAAAATAAACAAGTTATCAGATGTGTCACAAAAATGAAAGGAATATATTTATTAAACTGCTAAAATGAACATTGATGAAGAGGGCTCATGAAAATTTGCAATTTACTGTCCCTGTGAAGTAGTCTACCACCAAACATATCCTCAAATATAGTCATCCAATAATAGGGGTGCACAATAAATACTAGGCATACTCTGAAATAATTCAAGCTATATAAGAAAGGACAACTTATAGTTACAATTATTTCTAAATGTTTCCACAGCAACATCATTCTACCACTGTCCTATACCTATGATAACAATATGAAATGTATGTAAACATAATAAAGGTCATATATGGCAAGCCTATGGTTAACATCATTCTGCAAGATGGAAACTGAAAGCATTTTCTCTGAGATCAGCAGGAGAACAAGGTATGAGTCAAAGACAAATTAAAAAATAGTAATCTTATGATCCATGAATTTCAAAATAATTATGATGGACATAAAAGCTGTGGTATACACTGAAAATAATACTCAAGTTAAATTCATGATGAATTATTTTACAAGTCAGTTAAAATTCTATCAAATTTATAGATTTCAAAGCTAATTCATTGAAGAGTCACATGAGTAACAGAAAATAGGTAACACTAATATAAATCATGTTCTGCATAGCAGATGTGAGAGGTGCCAAAGATGATTTGAAATCTAAAGTGACAGAATGGAACAACATGAAATGCTACATCAGTATTTACTGAAAAGTATAGTGCTTCTGTGGTTAAAATCTAAATTTATTACCTTTATTTTATCACTTACTGATTTTAATACACTGGTCAGAGCACTTAAACAATCTATTTTCATTTCCTCAGAATAAAATTAAGATTTTACATCTTCAAATTCACAAAAATGTTATCATCATACACCAAGATAGAGAGAAAATATAGACTTATATTTTAAACACAAATTGTTCATTGATTGCAATCCAGAGCAATATAACATTTTTGCTAATATTCCACTTGTTCCAGGTAAGTTAAAAATTAAGTTAGTAGCAATGTGCAAGGGAAGGTAGCTTATTTATATATACATAAATCATTTTGGTTACATTACAGATCCAATTACATGGAAATTTTACTTTAATTGAAAGTTGTAAGTTTAAAATCATATAACCACACTAAATTATTTCATGAACCACTACAAGATTATGTACAGTTTTCATTTTACTTTGAAAAATAAACGTAATCTTTCTACTCAGTAAGTGAACAATTTGGAATTTTGTTCTCATACATGGAGTACAAGACACAATAAGAAAATATAAGTCATTAAAGCAGCAATAATGAGAGAACTTTTAAAAGATAAATATAATATTACAAATATTTAAATGTTAGATAATTATGTCTATGAGGAAATCTTTCAATAAATATTACTACTATTGGATAAAAATAAATTGTCCCTAATATGCAGAATACCCTAGATTTGCTACTTCTTTGGTTAAATTATCATTAATATTGAGAGTTGATTTAAAACAACATTCCAGCCATAAAACACAATGAGTTCTCAATATTTACAACAAATCTACTCAATTATTTTATAAAGACTTCCTAGAGAAGGCTGAGGGATGGAATTGAGATATGCTCTTGTCAAGCTGCCATGCAAATTAATAACATATTTATGCTGATGTGTAGATAATCTAAAGTAAGTGTAAAGATGCCTGAATCAAACAACTTACTCATGACTTACTCCTTGGCTGTTCTTTCTGCTCAAACACTGTGGCCCACCAATTCAGCCGTCCTTCAGCCTCCACTATGAAATATTCTCTAGGAAAGTAGTTTGGAGCTCACCACTTTTCTGAGAGCTTCTTTCACGTCTTTGTTCCTTAGACTATAGATCAGGGGGTTCAGCATGGGAATCACTACAGTATAGAATACTGTGGCCACCTTGTCAGCATCCTCATTGTTGCCAGAACTGGGCCGGCAGTAAGTGAAAAGGATTGTTCCTTGTAAGACAATAATGGCTGTGAGGTGGGAGGCACAGGTGGAAAAGGCTTTGTACCTTCCCTCTGCAGAGCACATCCTCAGGATGGTGATGAGGATAAACAAGTAGGAGGTGAGGATGATCACAATGGTGATGATCTCAATGAAAGAGGCCCCAATGTATGCCAACAGTTCATTCACAGTGACATCAGAGCAAGCAAGAAATAAGAGAGGGGGCAGATCACAAAAGAAGTGGTTAATCACATTTGATCTATAGGATGGGATCTCAAGAGCTAAACACAAGTGAATCAGAGAACACACCGTTCCATAGAGGTAGCAACTAGAAACCAGCACCATTCGGAGTTTCTGGGACATGGTGACCATGTACAGCAGCGGGCTACAGATGGCCACAAAGCGGTCATAGGCCATCACGGCCAGCAGGCAGACCTCAGTGATTCCATAAGCACAAAATAAATAAAACTGCACCATGCATCCCAGGAAGGAGATGGTTTTGTCTTCATTTATAGTAGTAGCTAGCATCTTTGGCACAGTAATTGTGGAGTAACAGAAATCCACCCAGGACAGGTGGCTGAGGAAAAAGTACATGGGAGTGTGAAGTCGAGGGCTGACCTGAATCAGTGCGATCATGCCCAGGTTGCCCCAAACTGTGACTCCATAGATCAGGAGGAACAGCAGGGAGAGATACACTCTCAGTTCAGGAACATCTGATAATCCGAGGAGAATGAACTCTGTCACAATGGTGCAGTTCCTGTCCACAATTTCCACCATATGTCTGGTTTAGAAAGCCAAATGATAAATTTTGTGTGTCTTCTGAAATGGAAATAAGAGAGAAAACACATATTTATATTAACTTTAACAAATCACACTGATGTCAAACACAATGTCTTTGAAATACAACTGTCAAATAATTCTAAATTCTCACTGTGGCAGCAGATTCCACTGACCAAATTTAAAGTGTCAGCAGAAATATGTGTAAGTCTCCACTGTTACCTACCACAATACATTGAATTGAGGTTTGATGAAATTTCAAAGAGATCCAATGATAGTTTTAAAGACATGTGAGATCAACTCCTATTCCCTGAAAAATGTAACAAATTTTGGTCAAGTCAGACAACAACTGTGATCCCATAATCATTAACATTTTAGGTCTTTCTATCACTAGCATAATGTTTCAGCAGGTGAGGTTCTGTGTAGTTCTCTTGTTGGGGAGTGTGACAAATCTCTGAGAACAGTGGCTCTGAGTTCTCTATAAATTTGGAATCATTCAGAATAAAAAATAAAAAGATTTAAAATATATACTGAAATCCATCATCATTTTTACTTGTCAACCTAACAAACTCAATTATAGAAATAGTGATCAATATCAATAATGACTCAAAAAGGTATAACTCTGGTATAAGTTTTCCTACAAAGCTACTAGGTAACATATACTCAAAGTCAACCTTGACAACATTAAAAGTTACCTTATATATTTATGAGAGACTTTATTTTATAAGCTTTTATAAGACATTCTTAATTACTTTTACAAATTGTGAAAAAGGGTATTCAAAGCTACATTCCATCATCATTTATAATATTCAAAAAGGGAAAAATAATTGTCATAAGTAGATCAATTTTTAAACTATGGCACACCTTATGTAAAACAGAATATTATCATGTTATTTCAAATGATATTATAGAAATGTTTTCTTAAAAAATATACCTAATACAGTTTTTATATATGTAGATTTAAATAAAATATATATGTTGACATATGAATACATGTGCTAAAAGTATCATGTTATCACTTTGATTTGGCTACAACCCTAGAAGATCAATCTGTTCTCACACTGAGAAAGAGGTAAGTGAAAACTTTCCCAAGTTCCCTCTAGTAGGAGGTTGGAGAAAGTGATTACACTGAATATCCTATAAGTTCAATGTACAATAACATTCAGACCTGTCCTTGAAGAACAGACATAAGGAAGGTGACACATTTTATTCTCTGCCCTCCTTCCTAGAGGGGTGCACACATGTTGCTATTCACATATTATGAAATGAAAAGTGAGTGGAAATTCTGGACTGAATACAGAACTTGGTATTTTCTCCATAACATGAACGGATTTTAAAGTGAAAACGAATCTCCATGCTAGCATCATGGTTTTCTCATTACTTCACCACCCTAAAAATACAAATTTTTTGCCTACTTCAAGGTTAAAACAGAAAAATCAAGTTGGAAACACTCCTTCCTAATGTTCTAGGCTGATAATAAGAAACTAGTTTATGGTAAGCCCCCCAAAAATCTAAAAGGATTCACTTCATTCACTGAGCAGAAATAATCTGCACGTCCTGATACCCCATGACCAATTCAGGAGCCCATGAGTTCAACCCTCAGAATTAGGATGACATTTAAGGAGCTCTTTTATAGGTATAAAGTCTAGACTCTATGACAGAAGTTGATGTGGAGAAATGTAGAATGTAAATGAGAGAGGGGTGGGGAGGGAGAGAGAGGGAGGGAGAGGGAGGGAGAGGGAGAGAGAGGGAGAAGGAAGCAAGACTATCATTTGTTTACTCTGCATTCTTTTTAAAGGTTGTATTAACAATTTTTTTAATGTTCTTTTTTTATTGTTCAAGTACAGTTGTCTGCATTCTTTCATACACATCCATACTTGGTGCACCACAAGAAATTGTCTAATTTCAGTACAAAAGGACAAAAACACTAGAAACAGTAAGTGCACAGGAATATGGTCTGTTAAATGATTATCTAATTAGAAGAGAGATGAGTTACCTATATCTTTACATTCTGGGAAATAGATCCATTTTAATTTTTAAGTAACCAGAGCATAGTTTTAGCCAACAAACCTGAGTGACAGACATTTCCTCCACTGTGCTGAAGATGTTAAGATGAGTATGGTACACAGTTAGGGACTTAAACTGTAATTTTAACCCCCAGGGAGAGGGTCCCTTAAGTTCCTAATCATTGCTAATCTACAAATCTACAAAACCAAGTTAAAATTAAACAAATACTACATGTGGAGTAGGACACATAATTAATCTCTGTGGAATATCATCAGGAATATTTTTATGCCTTAATTCATGAAACAATTGTTGAGAGAAAATATATCTTCATCCACAATTCATGGTACTATATGGCATTACATACTAGTGCCATATATGGGGACCACAGATCATGCTGCCATAATATAATAACATGAATATTTCTTATTAATTCCCTTTTTGTTATAATATTACAAAATCCCCTAAATTCCAGAAGTAATGGTAAGTAAACCCACAACAGAATTCCATCAAAAATTAGGAAGGAGATAAACTACTGGACAGAAAACTAATAATAGTTCACACTTCTTGGGCACTTGTTATATGTTAAAACCTATCTTGAATAATATGCCATATTAAATCATATAATCATTATAATAACCAATGAAGAGAACAAACTTATTTTGAGGTTTGTCTTACAAAGGAGATGGTGGAGGCAAACACACTGAGTATTAACTTGGATAAAGTCAAAATACATGACAGAAAAAGGCCCCATGCTGCTCTGTGCTTTTTCCCCACATGTATGACTGTATGAGGAAGAAAACAGATTCCCAGTGCTGAAGCCACATTTTCCTCACACATGACCAATGCCAGAAGCCATCAAATGGAGCCTCTTCAATGATACATTGAAGGAGTGCTCTTCTTCTGACTATCTAATGGTCATGTAGGCCACAGTATCCACTAGTCTATGTGTATCACTCAGTGTACATATAAACTTTACAATGTATATGTGGTCAAAAATAATCTCCAATAAATCAATTTTTATCATTTAAAATACCATATACTAGACCTAAGATAGCAGATGAGTAAATGCAAGCTACAGGAATCTCCTCACAGGACCAATCTGGAAATAAAACTAAACTGTAGAGAAACCATCCTGAATAACCAACTGAAACTAGCATGAAAAAAGACTTATAAACACAGACAGACAGTAGAAAGCAACTCACCACAACATGACTGGTAGGGAGTGCAGAGAGGTACAAGAGGGCTGCCTGAGCTCCTATAAGTGACAGCCAAAGTTCTGGAGCTATATTTCAGCAGTGGGAGGTTCCTCCTGAGGAGTGTGGTGCCTAAATCTCAAGCTGGGCTTACCAGACAACAGTAACAAAGCTAGGAAAGAAATACAGATAACATACAGCTGTGAAAAGCAGCAGGGTTTCCATCTGTCAGGGTGAGACTTTTGGAGACCAGAAAGCCTCTTAAAGGGACAATACACAAAATTCCATTTGCAGCTACATGCCATGGGCTCTGGCAGAGGGAGGACATAGTGGACTAAAGATATGTGAGGAGAGTAGAGGGCTGGTGGCTCTAGGGAAAGAACTGAAAGAACAGCCACTGGGGTCCCTGTGCTGAGTCATTCCCCATACTGCAGATGCAGTCTTTCTCAGGCAGAGCACTCCCCTCCAAAAGGCATCAGCCTGAAGGGAAGCAACAATCCTTTCTGCAGAAATTACTCTGCCCCAGTTTTGGAGCTTAAGCTGGCCTTCTGAGTATACCTTAAGGCTATCTTACTCATTAAGTTTAACAACTAAGGCAGATCTTTGGGAGCTCTGACACTTTAGCTGACCCTCCCTGGGTTCAGTGCTGGGAGAAGGTGACCTTGGTGCACAGCCGGGTACTTACTCGCAAAAACAGACGAAGCCAAGGAAGCCACATGCTATACATCATTGACAGCTCCAAACAGGTTGCCCAGGACCTGTCACAAGAGACATCTGAAAAGGTATGCACCAGAATTTGTAGATCTACTTAATACCCAGAAAAAAATACAAAGAATTAGAGAATACTGGAAGACAACAAAACAGGCCCCAAATGAAAGAACAAGAGAATTCTCTAGAAGAGGAAGTAGATGAAATGGAAGTGAGCAATTTATCAGATAGAGAGTTTAGAGTAAGAATCAGAAAGAGCCCTGGCTGGTGTGGCTCATAGATTGAGCATGGGCCTGCAAACCAAGGATTGTGGTTCAGTCCCCAGTTAGGGCACATGTCTGGGTTGTAGGCCAGTTCCCGGCAGGGGATTCATGAGAGGCAACCACACATTGATATTTCTCTCCCTCTCTCCTTCCCTTCCCCTCTAAAGATAAATAAATAAAATCTTAAAAAAATAAAAATTAAAAAATTAAAAAAAGAATCAGAAAAATATTCAACAGCATGAAAAAAGACATAAAAACAATAAAAAAGGGCCAGTCAGATAAAAAGAATGCACTATCTGAAATAAATAATACCCTGGAGGGAATAAACAGTAGGTTAGATGAAGCAGAGGATTGAATCAATGATTCAGAACACAAAATAGGAAAAAAAAACACCCACTCAGACCAGCAAAATAAAAAAAGAATTTTTAAAAATAAAGAGAATTCAACAAACATTTTGGACAACATGAAGCACAGCAACATATGCATCATGGAAATAGCAAATGGAGAAGAGAGTGAGCAAGGGATTGAGAACCTGTTCAAAAAAATAATGACCAAAAACTTTCCTGATCTGCTGAAGGAAAAAGACACACAAGTCTAAGAAGTTCATAGAGTTCCAAACAGTTGGACACAAAGAGACCTACATGGAGACACATAATTAAAATGGCAAAGTTTAAAGACAAGGAGAGAATCTCAAAAGCCACACTAGAAAAAGCAGGTAGTTACATAAAAGGGAGCTCCAACTAGATTGTCATCTGATTTCTCAACACAAACATTTCAGGCCAGAAGGGAGTGGTGTGACATATTCAAGGTGATGAAAAGCAAGGATCTACAACCAAGGCTACTTTACCCAGCAAGGCTATCATTTCAAAGCAAAGGAGAATTAAGGAGCCTCCCACACAAGAAAAAGCTAAAGGAGTTTTTAACTCCAAACCAGTAGTGCAACAAATGTCAAAAGGCATGCTTTAAGAAGAAAAGAGGAAAAACGGAAAGAAAAAATAACACTGGAAAGTAGTCTAACAAAACTGAGCTAAATATGTACCTATCAATAATCACATTATGTTCTGGCTGGTGTGGCTCAGTGGATTTAGTGCTGGCCTGAGAACAAATGGGTCACTGGTTCAATTGCCAGTCAGGGTATATGCCTGGGTTATAGGCCAAAAATCTGGGTTACAGGCCAGGTACCCAGTAGGGAGCACAAGAAAGGCAACCAGACATTGATGTTTCTCTCCCTCTCTTTCTCCCTCCCTGCCCCTCTGTCTGAAAATAAATAAATTAAATCTTTAACAAAATCACCTTAAGTGTAAAGGGTTTAAAAGGTCCAACCAAAAGACAGACGGTAACTAAATGGATAAGATATCAGAACTCATATATGTTGCCTCCAAGAGACCCAACTCAAATCAAAATATACACACAGACTAAAAAAAGTCAAGAGATGGAAAAAGATATTTCATGCAAATGGTAAGGGAAAAAGAAGGTGAGTAGGAATACTATATCTGGCAAAATATACTTTAAATCTGAGGCTATCTAGTCAGAGACAAAGAAGGACACTACATAATGATAAAGGGAACAATCCAACAACAGTATATAACCCTCATAAACACATACACACTCAACATAGGGGCAACTAAGTATGTAATGCAAATCTTGATGGACAGAGAGAGAGAGAGAGAAAAATACAGGCCTAGTGAGGGATTTTAACACCCCCATGTACTTCAACGGATAGATCTTCCAGAAAGAAAATCATAGGGAGACAATGGCCTTAAACCACACACTAGATCAAATGGATTTAATTGATGTCTTCACAGCATTTCACCCAAAAGCAACAGAATATACGTACTTTTCTAGTGCATGTGGAACATTTTCTAGGGTAGGCCACATGTTAGAACACAAAACAAGTCTCAATAAATCTAAGATAGAAATCATATCAAGCATCTTCTCTGACCACAATGCTATGAAATTAGAAATCAATCCCAAGATCAACAATGACAAACATGCAAAGACGTGGAAGCAGAATAACATGCTATTAAACAATAAATCAGTAAACAATGAGATCTAGGAAGAAATCAAAAGATACCTGAAAAGTAATGGAAGTGACAACAAACAATTCAAAATCTGTCAGACACAAGGAAAGCAATACTAAGAGGGAAATTCATAGCATTACAGGCCTATCTCTCAAAAAAAAAATCCCAATTTTACACTTAAAGGAACCTGAAAAAGAACAACAAATGAAGCCTAATGTTAGTAGAATGAAGGAAATAATAAAGATAAGAGCAGAAATAAATGAAATCATGTCTTTAAAAATGATAAAAAATATCAAAGAATCCAAAAGCTGGCTCTTTGAAGAAATAAATAAGATTCACAAACCTTTAACCAGATTCATCAAGAAAAAAAGACTCAAATGAATAAAATCAGAAATGAAAGAGGAGAAATAACAACTGACACCAAGGAAATGCAAAGGATTGTAAGAAAATATTATGAACAATATTATTATATGCCAGCAAACTGCACAATCTACACAAAATGGATGAATTTCTAGACACATACAATCTTCAAAAACTAAATCAGGAAGAATCAGAGGATCTGAATAGATGAAATACACCTAGTGAAAATGAAGCAGTAAAAAAAAAAAAAATAAATAAATAAAAAATCCCAGTAAACAGAATCCTTGGACCAGATGGTTTCACAGGTGAAATTTACCAATTGTCCTGACAACTAACACCTCTCCTTCCCAACTATTTCAAAAAATTCAGGAGGGGGAAGGTTCCCAAGCTCATTTTTGACTCCTGCATTGTCCTATTTTCAAAACATGAATAAACAGTACTAAGAAAGAAAATTATAGGCCAATACACTGATGAAGATACATGCTAAAATCTTCAACTCAATATTAGCAATTGAATACAACAATGTATCAAAAAGATCATGCCACACGATCAAGTGAGATTCATTCTGGGAATGCAAGATTGGTGTGAAATTTACAAATGAATAAGTGCAATTCATCACATAAACAAAATGAAGGATAATTACCACATGATCATATCAATAGAGGCAGAAAAAGCATTTGATACCATCCAGCACCCACTTATGATAAAGACTTGCAAAAACATGGGATTAGAGGGAACACACATAAACATAGTAAAGGCCATACATCACAAACTAACTACAGTATCATACTTCGTGGGCAAATAAGAGCTTCCCATTAAGATCAGGAGCAAGACAGGGATGTCTGCTTTCACCCCTCTTTTTCAACATAGTACTGAAGGTCTGACAAGATGAAATAAAAAGGCATCCACATTGGAAAGGAAGAAGTAAAACTGTCTTTACCTGCAAATGACATGATACTGTATGTTGAGAACCCAAAAATTTCACCAAGAAACTAGTAGAACTAATACATGAATTCAGCAAAGAAGAAGGACACAAAATCAATATTCAGAAGTCATTTGCACTTTATATGTCAATAACAAACTAACAGAAAGGGAAATTAAGTCCATAATAATCAAAACTGCATGGTACTAGCATGAAAGCAATCACATAGATCAATGGAAGAAAATAGATAGCCCCAGAAATGAACCCACACATTTATAGTCAATTAATATTTGACAGAGGAAGCAAGCACATACAATGGGCTAAAGATAGTATATTCAATAAATGGTGTTGAGAAAATTGGACAGATACATGCACAAAAATGAAACTAGACCACCTTCTTACACTACACACAAGGATAAATTCAAAATGGATCAAAGACTTAAATGTTCGACCCAAAACCATAAAAATCATAGAAGAAAACATACACAGCAAAACCTACATCCATGAAGAGAAACATGAGGATCAAAAGAGAAATAGCTTAAATTTTGCTGTTTCGAAGGCTGTTTTTTAGCAATTGAGGAACCTTTAACTCATTCTTCTTTGGTGAAATGTTTATGCAAATTATTTTGCCTGTTTGATTTCCTATGCTCTAGCTGTAAGTATTCTTCATACATGTGGGTTAAACCTATAATCAGATACATTACTTGTGTCTGTGTTCATAAATTTTTCTTCATTTTCCATCTTGAGTTAATGCTTGTATATGGTGTGAGGTATAGATTTCAGCCCATGTTGTTGCATATGAACAGTCAATTACTCTTTTTTAAGAAAATTTATTTTTGTTCCAGTACAATTCTCTCCATTTTCACACCACCACAGCCCCCCACCCCACCCATCCCCACTTCCCACCCTCAAATCTACCTCTTTAGCTCTACACATGTGTCCTTTACACATGTTCCTTGATGACCCTTCCCCTATTTTCCTTCGTTACCCCTCTCCTCAAACCCCTCTTATTACTGCCAAATACTCTTCACTATTTATTGAAAGGATTGTCCTTTTTGAATGAGTAATCTAAGTAGCTTTGTCAAAAATCAATCAACCATTAGTCTGTTAACTTTGAAATTATCAGTGTTATCTCACTGATATATGTGTCTGCCTTACACCAGGACAAACACCCTGTTTTATAATTTTGATATTAACTACTGTTCTACTTTTGTTAAATTCATCTCTAAGTATTTTTATTGTTATTATACATCATATTGTATATTTTCTTAATTTCACATTCAGGTATTATTATGCTACTATATAAAAGGAAAATTGTTTCTCTGTTTTGATTTTGTATCTTGTGACTGTGATGAACTCGATTATTAGTTCTAGCAGTTTGTGTATGTGTATGGAGTGATTAGGATTTTCTACATAAAATATTATGTAGTCTGAATAAAATTAGTTTTACTACAAATGCAAATGACTGACTCACTTGTTAATTTATTTATCTATCTATCTATCATCTATAATCAGTACTGAGAAGGGACATCCTGCATTGTTTTATGATGTGGAGAAAGACACTCATTCTGTAATCATTAAGTGTGATGCCAGGAGCAGCTTTGGTAGGTAGAAGTCATTTTTCTCTATGTCTTTGTTGGAAATTTTTATCTTGAGTGGGATTTGGATTCTGTCAGATACCTTTTCTGTATCTACTGAGGTAGCCACTTATTTTTTATGTTCTATTCCATCTGAGATATGTTACATTATATGTGGTATGTTACATAAACTGCTTTTCATCTTTTAAAGTCTCCTTGCTTTTCTGGGACGGGTCTCCTTGATTATGATTTATTATCCTTTATGTACTACTGCATTTATTCTGCTGATATTTTGCTGAAAATTTTTATCTACAACTGTGAGGGATTTTATGTTGTGTTGTCTTTCCTTCCATTTCTTTAATTGGGCAATTCTTTCTTTTTTTAAAGATTTTATTTATTTATTTTTAGAGAGACGGGGAGGGAGGGAGAAAGAGAGGGAGAGAAACATCAATGTGTGGTTGCCACTCACGTGGCCCACACTGGGCACTTGGCCTGCAACCCAGGCATGTACCCTGACTGAAAATCAAACCACCAACCCTATGCTTCACAGTCTGCAATCAATCCACTGAGCTCCACCAGACAGGGACTATTTCTTTATTGAATTTGGCATCAGCATACTACGTGCTAAATAAAATGTGTTGGAAAGTGATCTCCTCCTTTATTTTTGATAAGAATTAATCAACAATTTGTGTAATTTCTTATATAGATGTTTAGTGAAAATAACCACTGAGGCCATCTGTGTCTGGATATTGATGGAGGGAAAAATGTTTTAGTTACAAACCCAGTTTATTTCCTTGTTATATGTCTATTCAGATTTTCTATTTCTTCTATGTCAGTCGGGTAATTTTAGCTATTTAGGAATTTGTTCTCATCATCTAGTTGAATAATTTCTTTGCATAAGTTGTTTATAATATTTATTACAGTCATTTTGATTTTTGAAAGGTCACCCTCCCTCCAGATTATGTTAATTTATACCTTGTCTCATTTTCTCATTCAAATTCTAGATAAATTTTTGTCAACTTTATTGATTTTTTCAAAATCAAAATTCATCAACTTTCTATATTGTTTTTCATTTTTGTATTATTGAGTTATATTCTACCCTTTATTATATCCCTCCTTTTATTTGTTTTTGTTTGCTTATTTTAGTTCATTTTTTTTCTAGTTTCTAAATATGGAATCTAAACTTCTAGATTTGAGACATTTCTTTCCTTTTAAATATCTACATATCCCTCTTTTTAAATGTTATAGATTGTGTTTTCATTTGTATTTAACTCAAAATATTCTATAATTTCTCTTGTGTTTTCCGGGAAAAATTTTTTATCCTTAACTGGGGACACTTTCATTTTTATTAGTTTTTACAGAAAAGGAAAGTGGGAGAAAGGGAGAGAAACAATGATGTGAGAGAGAATCATCAGTTGGTTGTCCCCCATACATGCCCCTAATGGGAATCAAACACAGAATCTAGGTAAGTGCCCTCACTGGGAATTAATCACACAAACTTCTGGTCTATGGGATGATGTTGCAACCAACTGAGCCACCCAGCCAGGGCATCTTCTACTCTTTTTTTGACCTTTGGTTTCTTTAGCAGTGTGTTTAATTTTAAAGTTCTATCTATATTGTAAATATGAATCCTTTATCAGAAATGTGCTTACCCTTTCCCATTTAGATCCATTGTTCTAAAGTAGACAATTTTATGTCTACACCCACCAAACTAAACAAACACACAGGGGATGCTTGACAATGCATAAAAATTTTGATTATCACAACTACAAGATAGGGCTAGGGCAGCTGGTATATAGAGGAGATTCACTGAATCAGTAAACAAAATGTAGAAATTAACATAAACACAATAAAAACACATATAAATTATGAATGGCACAAATGAAACAGGACTGAATGAAGAAATATGGTTCAGACACACAGAAGATGGACAAAAAAAGCTCATTTCATCAAGAGTAAAAACACAGCAAAGAATATAAACAGAGGCTAGAAGTCCACCTATAAGGCACAGCAAGCATTTGACCCACAGGTTCTAAAATAAGCATGGTAATAAGAAAATATAAAATGATAAAAATGGTCAAAGTTGAAAATGCTGCCAGTGGCAGCAATGGTTATTAAATGTAGCTACACATTTAATATAACATATATACATTAAATATGTTATATATCAGATATTAGTCTCCAGAGTTACAAAACCACTAGACACTGCAATGACAGCAATAAAAACATAATAAAGGAAACAAGAAATAAACAACAGAGCATATACACAACTGGCAAAGGTGCATTCTTTGTTGTAAAATAAGAGGAATTCGACTTTGAAATAAACCATAGTTCCCATAATAGATAGGAAAATATGATTCTCGACTTTCTTTATTAACCATCTGAATGTTTGAAAAAAAGTTAATATGTGTTTTAGCAGTTCCTTTCCCAGGCCCATTTAAATCATTTGAGGTTGAATAAAAGCAAAGATAGGCTGTGAATTTTGAAATATGTTCATCCCTACCCTGCTCAATTACAGAAGCACAAAGAAAAGTGAATCTAAAGGACACACTCATACAGACCTACACTCTGTCTGTGCTGTCCACACCTACACAGCAGCCCACTGATTAAGCCCTCCATCAGCCTCTACTATGGGACCCTGTGTCTTGCCAAGAAAATACTCACTAGGAAAACATTTTGGAGCTCACCACTTTTCTGAGAGCTTCTTTCACATCTTTGTTCCTTAGACTGTAGATCAGGGGATTCAGCATGGGAATCACTATAGTGTAGAACACTGCAGGCACCTTGTCAGTATTTGCACTGTTGCCAGAACTGGGCCAGCAATAAGTAAAGAGGATCGTCCCATGGAAGACAATAATGGCTGTGAGGTGGGAGGCACAGGTGGAAAAGGCTTTGTACCTTCCCTCTGCAGAGCGCATCCTCAGGATGGTGATGAGGATAAACAAGTAGGAGGTGAGGATGATCACAATGGTGATGATCTCAATGAAAGAGGCCCCAATGTACAACAACAGTTCATTCACAGTGACATCAGAGCAAGCAAGAGATAAGAGCGGGGGAAGATCACAAAAGAAATGGTTAATCACATTTGATCTATAGGATGGGATCTCAAGAGCTAAACACAAGTGGATCAGAGAACACACAGTCCCATAGAGGTAGCAGCTAGAAACCAGCACCATTCGGAGTTTCTGGGACATTGTGACCATGTACAGCAGTGGGCTACAGATGGCCACAAAGCGGTCATAGGCCATCACGGCCAGCATGCAGACCTCAGTGATTCCATAGGCAGAAAATAGATAAAACTGGACCATGCATCCCAGGAAGGATATGGCTTTGTCTTCATTTATAATATTAACCAGCATCTTTGGCACAATATTCGTGGAATAGCAATAATCCACCAAAGACAGGTGACTGAGGAAAAAGTACATGGGAGTGTGAAGTTGAGGGCTAACCTGAATCAGTGTGATCATGCCTAGGTTGCCCAATAATGTGACTCCATAGATCAGAAAGAATACTGTGAAAAGAAGGACCCTCAGCTCAGGAGCATCTGATAATCCAAGGAGAATGAACTCCATCACAATGGTGCAGTTCCCCTCCCCAGGTTCCACCATATGTCTGCTTTAGAAAGCCAAATGATAACTTTTCTGTGTCTTCTGAAATGGAAATAAGCAAGAAAACACACAATTAAATTAACTTAAAAAATCTCATTAATGTCAAAAACAATGTCTTTGAAATACAATTGTCAGATAATTCTAAATTCTCACTGTGGCAGCAGATCTCACTAACCCAATTTGAAGTATCAGCAGAAATATG
>PVKU01015473.1:0-18231 GCA_004027475.1 Anoura caudifer | reverse complement strand
GGGATGGGAGTAGAAAACAGAAAACTGTATAAGAACAACAATTAAAATAAAATTTAATTTTAAAAAATAGTCATGGGGATAAAAAGCACAGCATAGGGAATATAATCAATAATATTGTAGTAACCACAGATAGTGCTAGGTTGGTACTTGAAATATTGGGGGATCACTTTTTAATGTATATGATTGTCTAACCACCATGCTGTACACTTGAAATAATGTTGAATGTCAACTGTAATTGAAAAATAAAAAAAAAAAATAATTAATTTTAATTGGCTACATAATTACCTGCATTTACATGTGAAACTTTGCAGTTGAATAGGACTCATTCAATAATCTACTTCTTACTCAATCCTCACAATATTTGAAGGAAATAGCCAATTTATCATGCAGAAAGGGGTAGGTAAACTTTTTAAGAATTTTATTTTAACTTAAAGATAAATCTGGTCATCATTCAATTCTTGATCTTAGGAAGGATGTACTCTATATTTTAAAAACAAAAAAATTTTACTTGATCCATTAAAATATTGATTTATGTGAGTACTGATAATCACTATCATTGTCTTTCAGTTGATGGGAAGCTTAGAAAACAATAAAATGCATAAATATGTCACAGGAATGAAGAAAAATAATGGCATGAAAACATAGCTGAAAAAAATCTACACACATGAAAACTGGTTTCTAAACCATTGCTTTAAAAACTTACTTCAGTTATCCCTTTGATATGGCCTTAAATTGCAATGACACAGACATAAAAAAATCAATTATAGATGTATAATGTTTTTACTCCTACCTTTTATAGAACTGATCACCACTAGTTTTATCATAATTTTGCTTTTTATTTGAACTCTTGTCCATCACTGCTTCATTTGCAATCAATGAACCCCCTTTTTTCTCAGGTTCTCTTTCACTGAAGCCCATTTTCCTTTTCTTTGAACACTGGACATTCATTTTTATCCACAGTAGCTTATCTATCATCTCTAGCACTATTATTTTCTTGTCTGTTCATTCTCTGTGTGCATAAAATTTCTCTTCTGTCTGTATCTTCTCTTGGTTCTATAGACTTCCTTAGAGCAAAATCTTCTATCTCATCATGTGATCTTTTTGTATGAAATGTGACAAAACTTCTCTGAACTAGAGAAGCATTGGTCTTCTTAGAATTTTTCTTATTGAGTTTATTAACCTTTTCTTTGTCAGAGGAAGGCTGGTTCTTCTGGGAAGATATCTCTAAAAGCCACCATAGAATACAAATATTTTAATGGAGGATGTATTACAATATATGATCAGTATAATTTTATCTTCCCATTATGGTATCTCTATTCAGGTTTGTCTTTTTAACAGATAAAAGCTTTTGAAAAACAAAGTAGAAGTGAACATGACCTACTGAACAGCAATTAGATCTTCAAAGATTTTCTAGTTTGTAACTAGTAGGATCCAAAGCCAATCAAATAAAGATATTCAAACAGCACTTCTTCAGACATGGGACTTTATGAATGTGTAACTTCCTCTGAATAAGAACAACAACAAGGCTTTTATAACAGAGCTTTCTCTCTTCATCAATATCTAGTCTTCTAAAGCTGTTACCTGTGAGGGCTGATGTCCTCTTTCCTTTGACAGATGCCATTTCCTTCAGGTCAGGGTATAACCACAGCTTCTCCTTAGCCTGTGGATACACAATTGAATAATTGAGGTTACATATCACACAGGGTTTCTCAGCCTCAGCAGTACTGACACTTGGGGCTGGATAATTCTCTATTGTAGGGGATGCTATGAGCATTATAAGATGTTTAGCAGCATCTCTAGCATCTACCAATCAGATGTCAATAGTATTCTCCCTCCCAGTTGTAACCTTTAGAATGTCTTTGGACACCGCAGTGGCAGAGGCCATGGACCCACTGCTGCCGCAATAGCCAGCCCCCCATCCCCACCCTCACCCCCACAGCAGCTGGGCCCCACCACCATAGCCCAAGCAGCATCCCCACCCTTCATGGCCAGGCTGGTGTGCTAAGAGGAAGAAGGTGGTATCTCCCAAAAAGGACAGCAGCAGGACTCAGGGAGTTAGCAAACCCAGAGAGACTTAACTCACTGGGGGAGCTAAACTATCCTGAAGAGACTTTGAGAGTGCCTGGCACCTAGGATAGCGAAGAGTGAGAAGGTGGTATGTGAGTTTTCCCTAATTAGTGCACCTCAAGGACAGCACCACTGGTAGATTGAAGGCCCCGGCCTTGGGCAGTGTGGGCCTGGCAGTGAAAGGAGAAACTGGGCTGAGTACTAGGCCACTGTGAAGACTTTGGCCCACACCTGGCCCCCATCCTCACAAAACCATAAGAAGGTAGAAAAGTGAAGCCCAACACCTCTCAGCCTGCTGTAGACAGGAAGACCAGTTGAACTGGCTGGGCCAGTTTAAAGTCAACTTGAGTCTTTTGTTTGTTTGTTTGTTTCCAAAGTGAGACAATAAGACCTGGAACTATAAAAGAAGGGATCACAAGGCTAATTCCAACAACTGAGAAACTGAGACAAATTTCACTTTGCTATTTAAGAGAACTTGCATGCTATCATTTATATGTATTATTATTTCTTTCATTATTTTTTCTTCTTTTTTTTTTTTAGTATTTTATACCTCTTCTTTCCGTTTAGTTTTCCTTGTTTTGTGTGTTTAATTGCATTGTTTGACTGGTTTTCCTTGTCCTCTCTTTCATACTGTATTTTAATTTTCCTTCTTTCACTTCACTTGTGTTCCAATAGCACACTACTCTAGGTCATGTAGTTCCTATTCTTGTTATTCAGATCATACGGATTCTGTCGTATGACTATTGTTCCAGTATTAGTGTGAATAATTCTTGTTCTATACAATTGTAAATAACACACAGCACCCCACCCGGATCTTAGCCCATTTCACTGTCTCCTGGAACTTTATTACTGTTGTGTCTAACTCTATTCTCTCACATACTGTGCCCATTTTCTATCATTTAATCTCACTATATCTCATAATCTGACCTCCCACAAGCTCTCTGTTTTCTGGATTCAACTCACAATCCATCTCATTTCCAACAAGAGTCTTATCTCTTTTCCACCCATTCTAAAAAGTGGCTAGTTGGGTGAAATATCACTGTTCACACTATACTTATACAAAGGATCTCCTATCTCTTCTCTATTGGGTTGGTACATTAATCCCATCGAATACACTCCCACTGTCTTAATCCATTTTGCCTTACCCCTCCAATTGATCACATAAAAGAGTAGATGGGAGCTGTGAACACCAATACACCTGCTGGGAGAGAGAACCCACTGAAAAGAAGCCATCAACAGATAATAAAAGAAAGTGGCAGAGGAGTGAGTGAAGGCCAACTAATTTGGAATTACAACTAAATGATGAAGAAATTATCCAGAACAAATAACTGAACAATAGAAAGAGAGAAGCCTCATAACCTCAGACAGACAGAAGAACCAGCTTTGATACAACTTGTCTGCACCTGCACAACAGCATACAAAACATGGTGGAAAGTGTGACCCTCAGTTAACCAGCTGGAGGGAAGGGCCCAAAAAAGAAAGGCCCAATGACTATAAAAACCCAAAGACAAACACTGAGCCATAAAAACAGTATCCCAAGAGCAGCAAGTTCAGGAGATCAAGGAGACTGCACCACTGAATCTCACAGGTCTCCTACCATAGAAGTTCACACTACAAGCCCAGGGAATTAGAACAGATCAATTTAAGAAGCAGAAGCTAACAACAAGGGTCTCACAAACAATGAGAAGACAAAGAAGCAATCCCCAAATGAAAAGGAAAGGAGGAAGCCTCAGAAAGAATGCTAAATGAAAGAGAGGCAACTCAACTATCAGATATTGAGTTCAAAGAAATGGTTATCAGGAAGCTCAATGAGCTCACAATTACCAAAAACTACAGGGAAACTGCAATGAACTCACTGCAAACTATATCAACATGAAAACAGAAATCAAAACTATCAACAAGAGCCAAGAGGAAATGAAGAATACAATTTCTGAATTGAGGAACACAGTGGAAGGAATAGAAAGCAGACTAGATGAAGGAGAGGATTGATTCAGTAAGCTGGAGGACAAGGTAGAAAAAAACTCTCAGAAAGAGCAAGAGTCTTTTTTTTTTTCCAAAAAACACTCAGAAAGAATGAAGAGGTATTAAGGGAAATGCAAGACAACATGATACATAATAATATCCATATAATAGGGATATCAGAAGGAGAAGAAGAGTAAGGGATAGAAAACCTGTTTGAAAAACTAATAACGGAAAACTTCCCTAATTTGATGAGAGAAAAACTCACACAAATACAGGAAACACATAAGTCCCAATCAAGAGGAATGCAAAGAGGCCTAATCCAAGACATATCATAACTAAAATGGCAAAATCTTAATCTTAAAGGCAGCAAGGGAGAAATAGGAAGTAGCATACGAAGGAACCCAAATAAGGCTAGCAGCTGATTTCTGAACAAAAACATTAAAACCAGAAGGGAATGGCTAGAAATATTCCAAGTAATTAAAAACAAAAGCATGCAATCAAGACTATTCTAGCCAGCAAGGCCCTCAATTAAAATGTTAGGTGAAAGAAGGAGTTTCCCAGACAAAAGAAGCCTCAAAGAATACACCTCCTCCAAACCAGCACTGCAAGAGATGCTAAAGGATCTGCTTTAAGAAATGGAAGAAAAACAGTGTGAGAGAGAAGAACACAGGTACCATGGAAATAAAATGGCAATGAATAAGGACCTATCATTAATAACCTTTAATGTAAATGGATTAAATGCTCCAATCAAAAGACATAGAATAACTGAATGGATAAGAAATCATGACCCACATATATGCTGCCTACAAGAGACCCACCTCAGAACAAAAGACCTATGCAGTCTGAAAGTGAAGGGCTGGAATCAAATTTTCCGAGCAAATGGACAGGAAAAAAAGCAGGGATATCAATACTCACATCAGGCAAAATAAACTTTAAAAGAAGGGCCATAAAAAGACACCCAGAAGACACTTCATAATAATTAAGGGAAAATACATCATGAAGACATAAACATTGTAAATATATATGTACCCAATTTAGGAGCATCTAAATATATAAGGAAAAACTTGGAGGACTTCAAAAAAGAGATAGACAGCAACACAATTATAGTAGGGGATTTTAACACCCCACTGTGAACAATGGATAGATCTTCCAACAAAATATCAACAAGGATATTGTGGCATTGAACAATGTCCTAGATCAAATGGACTTAATTGATATATATAGAACCTTGCATCTCAAAGAAACTAAATACACATTCTTTTCAAATGCACATGGAACATTTTCAAAGACAGACCACATGATAGGACACAAAACAAGCCTCAACAAATTCAATAAAGCTGAAATCATATCAAGCCTTTTCTCTGACCACAAGGGTCTGAAACTAGAAGCCAACCTCAAGGAAAAAAAACTCAAAAAACACTCAAATTCATAGAAATTGAATAGGATGTTATTAAATGATGTATAAGTTAACAATGAGATGAAGGAAGAAATAAAAAATTTTCTGGAAACAAATGAAAATGAACTCACAAGAATCCTAAACTTACGAGAAACAGTGAAAGCAGTCCTGAGAGGGAAGTTCGTAGTGATACATGCCCACCTAAAAATGATAGAAACATTTCAAATAAATAATATAGCCCTACATCTACAAGAACTGGAGGAAGAACAACAAAGACAGTCCAGAACAAGTGGAAGGAATAAAATAACCAAGATAAGAGCAGAATTAAACAACATAGAGACTAAAAGAACAATTCTTAGGATCAATAAATTCAGGAGCTGGTTCTCTGAAAAGATAAACAAAATCAACAAGCCTTTAAGCAGACTCATCAAGAAAAGGAGAGGACCCAAATAAACACAATCAGAAATGAAAGAGGAGGGATTACAACTGATACCACAGAAATTACTACAAAGAACTATATGCCAAGAAATTTGAAAACCTAGGAGAAATGGGCAGATTTCCACAAAAATATAATCTTCCAAAACTGAATGAAGAAGAAACAGAAAGCCTAAACAGAACAATAACAGCTGACAAAATTGAAACAGTAAACAAAGACTCCTGGCACACAAAAGCCCTGTTTCACAGAATTTAACAAAACATTTAAGGAATAGATAACCCTTATCTTTCTCAGACTATCCCCAAAAAATCAAAGAATACAGGAGACTTCCCCAACCCTTTTTATGAAGCAGCATCATCCTAATCCCAAAACCAGGTAAACACATAACAAAGAAAGAAAACTACAGTCCAATATTGCTGATGAACATAGATGCTAAAATCCTCAGCAAAATATTGACAAACCACATCCAGCAATACATTAAAAAGGTCATACACCATGACCAAGTGGGATCATCCTAGGATACAAGGATGATATAATATTCGCAAATCAATAAACATAAAACATCACATAAACAAAGGAAAGACAAAATCACATGATCATATCAATAGATGCAGAAAAAGCATTTGATAAAGTACAGCACCCATTTATGATAAAAACACTCAGCAGAGTGGGAAAAAAGGGAGCATTCTTCAATGTAACAAAGGCCATATATGAGAGACCTACAGCTGACATCATACTCAATGAGTAAAAACTAAAAGCTTTCCCATTAACATCAGGAACAAGACAAGGATATCCACTTTCACTACTTCTATTCAATATAGTATTGGACGTGTTAGCCACAGCAATCAGACAAGAAAAAGAAATAAAAGCCATCCAAATAGGACAAAATGAAGCAAAACTGTCATTTTTTACAGATGATATGATTCTGTACATCAAAAATCCTATAGACTCCACCAAAAAACTGCTCAACCTAATAAGTGAATTTGGCAAAACAGCAGGATACAAAGGCAGTCAATATTCTGAAATCGAAGCCATTTTTATATACCAATAATAAAATCTCAGACACAGAAATGAGGAAAAAAATCTCATTTGCTATAGCAACAAGAAAAGTAAGTACCCAGGAATAAACCTAACCAAGGTGGTAAAAGACCTGTACTCAGAAAACTACACAACACTGAAACAGAAATTAAGGAAGACGCAAACATTTGGAAGTATGTACTATGTTCATGGACTGGAAGAATTAACATCATCAAAATGTCCATACTACCCACAGAAATTTATAGATTCAATGCAATCCCTATTAAAGTATCAATGACATATTTCACAGACATAGAACAAACATTTCAAAAAGGTATATGGAACCATAAATGACCCCAAATAGCTGCAGCAATTTCGAGAAAGAAGAGCAAAGTAGGAGGGATCACAATACCTGATACCAAACTGTATTACAAGGCCACTATAATCAAAACAGCATGGTGCTGGCATAAGAACAGACACATGGACCAATGGAACAGAATAGAGAGCCCAAAATAAACCCAAGTCTCTATGGTCAATTAATATTCAATAAAGGAGGCAGCAGCACAAAATGGAGCAATAATAACCTCTTCAATAAATAGTGTTGGGAGATCTAGAGAACTATATGCAAAAAAAAAGAAACTCAATCAACCTACACCATATGCAAAAATAAATTCAAGGTGGATAAAAGACTTAAGTATAAGTTGTGACACCATAAAAGTCCTAGAAGAAAACAGCAGGATAATCTCAGATATTCCACACAGCAACATCTTCAGTGATATGTCCCCTAAAGCAAGGGATATAAAGGAAAGAATAAACAAATGGGATCCCATTGGATTAAAAAGCTTCTGCACAGGTAAAGCAACATCACTTAAATGAAAAGAGAACCAACTGTATGGGAAAACATATTTGCCAATGATACCTCAGACAAGGGTTTAATCTCCAAAATATATGAAGAACTTACATGACTCCACTCTAAGAAGACAGGCAACCCAATTAAAAAATGAGCAAAGGACTTGAACAGACATGTCTCCAAGGAGGACATATAGAGGGTGAAGAGACATATGAAAAGGTGCTAAGCATCAGTAGCCATCAGAGAGATGCAAATTAAAATCACCATGAGATACCACTTCACACCAGTCAGAATGGCCATCATAAACAAAGCAAGAAATAACAAGTGTTGGAGAGGATGTGGAGAAAAGGTTAGCCTAGTTCACTGTTGGTGGGAATGCAGATTGGTGCAGTCAGTGTGGAAAACAGTATGGAATTTCCTCAGAAAACTAAAAATGGATCTGCCTTTTGACCCAGCAATTCCACTGCTAAGATTATAACCTAAGTACCCTGAAAAACCAATCCAAAAGAATCTATGCACCCCAATGTCCATAGCAGCATAATTCACAATAGCCAAGTTCTAGAAGCAACCTAAGTGTCCATCAGTAAATGAACAGATAAAAAAACTGTGGTACATTTACACAGTGCAATTCTATGTAGCATAAAAAGGGAGCTCTTACCCTTTGCAACAGCATGGATAGAACTGGAGAGCATTATGGTAAGTGAAATAAGCCAGGCAGTGAAAGACAAATACCATATGATCTCACCTTCAACTGGAACCTAATCAACAAGTCAAAGCAACAAAATATAAACAGAGGCATTGAAATTTGGAACAAACTGACAGTGACCAGAGAGGAGGTGGGAGGGGTAATGGGGAAAAAGGGGGGAGGGTTTTCAGGTACAACTATAAATGACATATGGACAAAACCAAGGTGAGGTGGAATAGGGGAGGAAAGATGGGGATGGCTGGGGTAGGGGGGAGTGGTGGGAGGAAAATGCAAACAACTGTACTTGAACTACAATAAAAGAAAATATAAAAATTAGAAAAAGGAATGTCTTTGGAAATTGCTAAATATACCCTGGGGGCATAATCAACCCAGATTGAGAACCACATATTATATGATTGAAAAACACAATATTAATAGTATTTAGTAGATGGAACCATCTGAATTAATGAAATGCTATATAGAGAACAGTATTTAAAAACAAATGAACTCACTATTTTTAAAGAAATTCTGTAAAACTCTGGCATTGTTTATAGAAGAAGTCCAGTCTTTATGAATAGATTAAAGGATATTGGTAATATTCAAGTCACCATTGTTCTCTGTTTATATTGTCTTCATGTGGTTCATATATAAACCAAATAAAAATGAGTGGATATATGTGATTGGGTTTTGTAAACCAGAAAGTGGAAGACTAAAGTAAGCTTTATACATGAATCTTTTACATTGCTTAGAACAGATGGCCCTTTTCTAAGCAGATAAACATTCTTCTCACAGTCCTGGCTTCTCTGAATTAGTTTAGCAAACCCTCTTTAAATACCACATGAAAGGTAAATCAGTCCACCCAAATTATCACAAATGCTAAAGTTATACATTGTAATTAATGAAATTTTTTAGATATCTGAAGAATCAGTCTTTTTTCCTTTGGTAAGAGAACAAAATTTGCCTTAGGATGACTTGAAAGCATGAAATGCCATGATAGTGCAGCTCACAGATATCAAGACAAATTGCAAATTGGTTTGGAGCATTCCCATTTTTCAGACAGGGACCATGAAACACACAAGCATGTTAAGTAAATCTATTAAAAACAAAATTAGGGATTACAGCCTTGAAAACTGTAACTTTCTCTGTTAAGTGACAGTGCAGGGATGACAGATGACTATTTCTCCTTTTGCAGGGAACAAGCCCTTTTGCTTCCTCAAGCACATCCAGTGGCTCCCTCACCTGTGCTTGCACAGAACTCAACAGATAGTCCCAACTCTAACATCTCTTACAACATCTTATTAACCTTTTTTTTATTTTGCCTCAAATGGATAAAAAGATTGGTTTAATCTTTGAATTCTGGTGCTTACCCTAAGACTGAGACATAGTAATAATGATGATATGATGATGATGATGATGATGATGATGATGATGATGATGGCGATAACGATTATGATGATGGTGGTGACTAACATAGACCAACCACTGACTACATACCAGGTAGTTTTCTCTGCTTGTTATGTTATCTCAGTTGTTCCTCATAGCAACCCTTTGGGAATAGACACTATTAACTCTAATTTATAATGAAGTTGGATAATTTCCCAGGGTTACATAGTTTAGAATAATTGATATTTTAACTCAGTTATCTACTTCATTCTGTACTCTTAACTACTACACTGTACTGTCACTCTGAAAAAAAGAAATGGATGATTATAGTGAAGGTAGATATTAATATTTATTGAATATCTATACACAGCCAACCTACTGGAGATAAAAAAAAAAGATAAGATTAAGGGAGAAGGGTCTAAAATGAAAAAAAATCATGCAGTGAAGAAATAAAGACTTTCAGTCAAGATGATGGCATAGGCATAAATGGCTCACTTCTTCACAAAAACACATCAAAATTGCAACTAAAATAGAGAAAAGCCATCACCCAGAACCATCAGAAATTGAGCTGAATGGAAGTCTGACAAGTATGGAATTAAAGAAACCACATCCATCCAGATTGGTAGGAGGGACACAGACATGGAACAGGTTGGTCCCTCACCCACATATGGTGCATAAAAATTTAGGAGGGATGACTTGGGAGCAAGGAGTCCTAGCCCTACACCAAGAGCATTATGATAAGTGAAATAATCCAGGCAGTGAAAGACAAATAACATATGATCTCACCATTAATAGGAACCTAATCAATAAAATCAACAAGCAAGCAAAGCATAACCAAAGACATTGAAATTGAGAACAGGGTGATGGTGAGCAGAGGGGAGAGGGGAGGGCATAATGGAGGAAAAGGGTGAAGGGTTTACAGGAACAATTATAAAGGATATATGGACAATAACAAGGGGGGTGGAAACAGGAAAGGGGGCTGGGGTTGTGGGAAGGGGTGAGGGGAAAGGCAGAAAACTGTACTTGAACAACAATAAAAAATGTTTACAAAATAATAGTGAAAGAAAACTTCCCTAATTTGGTGAAGGAAATAGACATGCAAGTCCAGGAAGCACAGAAAGTCCCATACAAGATGAATGCAAAGAGACCCACTCCAAGACACATAATAATTAAAATGCCAATGGTTAAAGATAAAGAGAGAATCGTAAAAACAGCAAGAGAAAATCATTTAGCTGCTGACAGGAGAATTAACATAAGACTATCAGCTGATTTCTTAAAAGAAACTTTGCAGGCTAGACGGGATTGGCAAGAAATATTCAAAGTAATGAAAAGCAGGGACTTACAGCCAAGATTGCTCTACCCAGCAAAGCTATCATTTAGAATCAAAGGGCAGATAGCTTCCCAGACCAAACAAAACAAAACAAAACAAAACCATTAAAGGAGTTCCTCTTCACCAAACCATTATTATATGAAATGTTGAAGAGACTTACTTAAGAAAAACAAGATCAGGTTCCACTTGTGGCAGACCCTTCTGCGTGGCATGGGCCCAGCTCCCACGCGAAGAGGCACAGGACCCACACCCACAGATGGTTCTCTTGTGGGTAATCAGATTTGCAATATGCTTAGGCTCTTTTAGACTTGCTCTTTGCTAATACCCCCTCACCCCACAAGTGCTAAACCTTGGGCTCAGTGTAACCAGCTGCCTACTCATTTGCTAATATCCTTCTTCTGTGATGTAATGAGGGGCATTGGCTCCTTTGCTGTAACCGGGATAGTGAGAAAGAACCATCTTGTAAGGAGATATAGAATAAAGGCCTGTTATGGCAGAGGCCACGGCTTTTGCTCCTATTGAGAGAAAAGCCATGCTGTCATCCTATTTCCTCCACCAGACTCGGTAGTCCATGAGTATGTTTTAATTCATCCATAATGATGCGGACACTGCTGGCTGGCATCCGCATCACCACTTATAGGTGAGATCACAACAAAACAAAGAAGCAAGCAAAATATAACCAGAGACATTGAAATTAAGGACAAACTGACAGTATCTGGAGGGGAGGAGGGAGGGGATAATGGGGGGAAGGGGGCAGTGTTGTCAAGGAACATATATAAAGGACACATGGACAAAGCCAAAGAGGGGTAGGATTGAAGGTGGGAGGTGGGGATGGCTGGGGTGGGTGGATAGGTGGGGAATGGAGACACTGTACTTCAACAACAATTTTTAAAAATTCAAAGAAAAGAAGATCAAAACTATGAACAATAGAATGTTTAAAAATACATATCTATGAACAACTGAATCTAAAAAACAAAGCACACAAAAAGAACAGAAACAGAATCATGGCTGTAGAGAGCATTTAATGCTTGCCAGATGGAAGGGGTGTGTCAGGGAATGAGTGAAGAGGTGAGGGGATTGAGAAGTACACATAGGTAGTTACAGAATAGCCGTGGGGATGTGAAGTACAGTATAGGAAATGCAGTAGCCAAAGAACTTATACACATAATGCATGGACATGAACAATGGTGGGGGGATTGTCTGAGGGAGTAGGGCTGCTGGATGGGGGGGCAAAGGGGAGAATCAGGAAAAAATTGGTAGCATAATCAATAAAATATAATTAAAAAGGAAATACATGTTTATTGGTCAAAAGATTGGGATTAACATGGAAGAGAGGCAAGAAAGAGAGAATTGAAGTCTAATTTTGAAAGCACATATCCAAATTAGTCAAAAAAGATAGTCCAATAGGTTGCTTTTCAGCTATTTTATTACTTTGTCTTCCCATGCTTCTCTTTTGAAATAAATAATCCTGGTGGATTGACATTGTGCTTCTTTCTGGATTTATTCTGGATAGCATGAACACAATGGTAAAAGCATCTGTGGACTCAATAATGAAAACTGGTATGTTTCACTCAATGTCAATCCATTAACATGTAAAAGTGAGAATTTGGTTGTCAGACTCTGTGGAGTGATGGTCAATCAGCATTTGCCTCTAAGACCAGCTAGAATATCAGTGGCAAATGTCCACGACATGGGCCAACGTCCTTTGGGTACAGCAGTCTGACAAGCAACAGGAGAGGCTGTTGTTCAATCCTGAGGAATAAAAGAAGCCAGCTTCCACTTGAGGCTGTTTTTTCTTCACCATATATATTACATATGTTTTACCATCTAAATAATGTAAGGTCTTTATTTATTGCCACAGACTATTATATTTTTGTTTCCCTATGTAATACTGACATCTAGAGGAACTTCTAACAGAAAAGATTCCAAAAAACACAGGTTGTATTTCTCCTTTTCTTTTCCAGACAACTTCAATATGAAGTTATGTGGAAGTTGCTGAAATAGAAAGCACAAGCCTGTGGATCCATCTGGTTACTTGTCAAAAACTGGGACTATTTTTTCCTGATTAAGAGGATAGGACAGTGCTGTTAAGCATGTTGCTCCTATAAGTATCACTATCACCCCCTATTAACTGATTAAAATCACGTCAGACATTGTTTCTTCTTCCAAGTTCATACTGACAACCTAGACCAGCAGGAGGGCCTCAGTTCACTAAATTCACTCATTATTCATTCACTTAGTAATTACTAATATATTTGCATTTGGATTCCTTTCGTAACCATTTACCCACTCCTTTAAAAAAAAAATAATCCTCACCTTTAAGACATGTTTCCATTGATCTCATTGATTTTACAGAGAGAGGAAGGGGAAGAGAGAAAAACATCAATTGGTTGCCTCCCATATAATCTGCACTTGGGGATCAAACCCAAAACCTAGGTATGTGTCCTGACCAGTACATTTTCGTGTACTGAATGACGCTCCAACCAACTGAACCATGTGGCCAGGCCTACCCATTCCTTTTATAATAATATATCAGTGAATTCAAAACGACATAGAAAGGGGACTTGGACCATATATATGCCTACATATTCAAAACACGGTTCCACTCCTTGCAGTCTGTCCAGTTTCCTAAACTGGTATCCTCGGTGGGGTGTTTGAGGTTATCTTCAGGCAGTGTGAAGGAAATGTTATAACCCTTATCTTCACCTTTGTTCCCTCCCCCAGGACAACACAGAGGGTCAGGTTTAGAAAATACTTGCTGAACCTATATTCAATGAAGGGAAGAAGTACTTTCAAGACTGGTGCTGTCATTATGAGAACATCCTTTCAACATCATGGAAAAGCAAGGCGACCCTGGGCACCATCGGAAATACATCCCTGTCACTGACTCTCATATTTTTTGTAACACTTAACTGGTGATAAGTGATACCCACATCTCTCCTTTTTGGGATTATAGTTGCTACAGAAAATTGTTTTCTTAACATCACAATGAGATATGAGTACAGTAACTACATAACCTCAGCTGAGGGCTTTTCATGTTACTGCTTATGAAAATGCCAGGATGAACACTTCTTGGGCATTTTAACCTAATGCCTAATCGTATAAAAACAATATTATAACATTTTATAATGACTTGTTACACTTTGATTAGGCTTTTCATGGAGGAAAGGAGAAAAATAAAGCCTAAAACAATACAAAAAGAGGAACTTTTATAAGAAATATTAAAACTACATATCCTTGCCTGAGCATAGAAAATAATTTGAGAAAATATGTTTATTTTATCTATTTATAAAATAAACATATTTCTCTTCATCTTCAGGACACACTCAAATTCTGTGTAAGTGAAAAAAATGAAAAACTCCCTAAAGTCCCTGGCTGATGAAGGAAATTCACAAAGCATAGCCCATTTTGAGTGGCATGGAAAACAGGCAGGATTTGACTGACTGAATCCAGAAAGGAAAGCATTAACCTTGACCTCTGAAGTCAGTAAGTGATGCCTCCCTGAGCTGCTGAACACATCAGGAATAATCAAAGTGTAACCTAAGAAAATAACGCTGCCAGGAAAATCAAAGCTTTGATGCATCCTCTATGACACAGACAGTGCTTCATTCGTAAATCAGGTAAACAGGACTCCTCAAGGATACATATATATCAAGAAAGGGCCTGAAATTAAAGGTGCTAGTTCAGAAAAGTCTAATTGAACTGTACCATCTGCCAAGTGAAGATACATGGCTAATTTTACTTTTATTTGTTTATACTATCTATTGTGCAGTACCATAAACAAAAATAGTGTGCTTCCATATATAATAACCTCCCCAAGCATAAGAAAGAACAAAGAAAGAAAGAAAGAAAGAAAGAAAGAAAGAAAGAAAGAAAGAAAGAAAGAAAGAAAGAAGAAAGAAAGAAAGAAAGAAAGAAAGAAAGAAAGAAAGAAAGAAAGAAAGAGAGAAAGAGAGAAAGAGAGAAAGAGAGAGAAAGAAAGACACTGAGTGGAGAAGAGCACTGGCCAAATGGACTCCATCAGGTTATTTCTAACTGAGTACGAGCTTTTCTTAATTTAAATACACTTTCAGGTTTTCTTGTCCCAGTAACCCCCTTGTTATTATGGCATGTAGGCCATAACTTCCATCCTGAGGTGGTGTGTCAAGACCAAGGGTTGAGGGAATGGCTGACTCCTAATATCTGCCCTGCCACCAGCATCAAGGACAGGCTATGGATCATAGATACAAAGTATTTAAAATATTTGTTCTATCCAGCTTGTCTTTGTTGATTTTAAAGTAAGAAGTTAGCAATAACTTGGAACAAATTAAGAATCTTCATCTAAATATTTAGTCACATTAGGTACTTTGATCATATAGGTTTTATTTATTTTTTCCTCATCAAATGCCTGTTGGATGAGCTTACCTCAGAATCTACTAACCAATTCATATTTTTTTATTTCCTTCTCACCACCACCTTTCCTGTCCTCCCCAGACAGAAAATGGTGAGCTCTCTGACTTGTACCTTTTCATTTTTCCCACTCAGACTGCCCAAGTGACCTTGCTCTGCCTGCAGGCCTGTGTGCTATCCCCACCTTCCCAGCCCAGACTCTCTTTTGCTCTGTGACCAGGGTTCTCAACCACCTGGGAGGAGAACTAGTGATACCTGAGTCCACCAGTAAAGAGTGGGTAGGAGTGGATGCTGCTATTTTTACTCCCTCCCCCCTGCCACACACACACCCCAGTGACTCTAATATAATGCAAGGTTTGGGAGCCTCTGTCTCACTCAGCTCCAGCTCCTGTCACCTTTTTTTTTTAAGTCTTTACCACCCAGCTTCTCTTTTAGCCACAGTTTTTTAGGATAGTACTAACACTAGAGAAAGTGTTTCTCTTAAACCCTGGTTCCTTCCCCTTTCAGCAAGTGTCTTTAATCCTCTCCCAGATGGGATTATTCAGAAAACTCCTGTTTCTTCCTCACTTACTCCTACCCAGGGCCATATACGTGGAATGAGTCTAAGATATACTGCCCCAAGACCACATCTGCCCTCCAAAAGTGATCTCAAGGGCACCCAGGGAAGAGAGCCAATAAAAAGCCCAATGTTACCAACCAGACCTCTGATCCTGAACCTAAAACCCTCTGCCTTGCTTCCTGGTCAAAATCTAATAACTGAAAGTGATTTAATTCCTCCACCACAATGGAGGTGAGCAGATGAGGGGAAGACTCACACAGGGCATTAACTTATTTACAGCTTTACCCAGAAGGAATCTGAAAACCAAGTGTTCGGCAAGCTTTTGTCTTCTTGGGAGCCTGTCACCAAAATAGCACCTGAGGACTTCAAACACTGTGCTTGAGGTTACTAACAAAGTGCAATGAGGTGAGGGGGGGAGCATGTGCATGCACCTTTATAGCCAATTTTATGTGCAGATATAAATAAGATTATAGCTCCTTGATGTTCACTTGATTAAAATGAGTCTTAGTAAAATTCCTCTATTATGCTATACAGGATGAAACCTTGGATTGTTTTCACATTAAGTTCACAGTAGTTTTCATCACTTAATGAAACTGATTTCTTCCTGCCTCAGGCAGTTTCATAAGCATTCGTTTCATGTGATGCTCTCAGTATGATTTTTAGTGTTTACATTAGGATCCCTTTATCCCTCCATCTCCTGTCCTACCCCCAGTAACCACTCAGTGCTCAGCTCTGCCACTCCCACCCCCACTCTGCAGACTGGCTCATGGAGGTGGCACAGGCTGGCAAAGGTTCACGAAGCTCAGTGTTTCCAAAGGTGGGATGATGTGTGGTCCCATGTGTTATAGGCATGTTCAAAGAGCTGAACCTAGATTCAAAATATTTCACCTGAGCAAAATATTTCACCTCCTAATGGTTTACATCTTCCCCTGTGCAACAAGTTCTACAAGCACACTAGAAAGCGGCTTTAAAAAGCTATCTCTGGACTTCCGGCCAAGATGGAGGCGTAGGTGGACACACTGTGCCTCCTAGCACAACCAAAATTAAGGACAACAAAGATTTAGAAACAAGAAAACAGCCAGAACTCATAGAAAATTGAACTGTATGGAAGTCCAACAACCATTCATCCAGACTGGTAAGAGGGGCAGAGTCTCGGCAGGAAAAAGTGGACGTTGGTGGACCCAGGAGCTCAGGCAGCAGCAGATCCCAGGTGCACAGGCAGCGGCTAGCGGACCCAGGCACAGGTTGGCAACAGGCAGACCCAGTGAGGCTGCACAAGGCAGCTGGCTGACCAGGTGGTCCCACATTCACATGCAGATAATCCAGGCAAAGGGGAAGCAGCAGAGGGGACTGGAATCCAAGAGAGCAGAGCAACCACCATTGTTCCCTCTTGGACCCTGCCCCCACATACAGCATCACAACCCAGCAACTGGGCTGCCCCACCCTGGGGAACACCTAAGGCTCCACCCCTCACTACATAACAGCCTTGACCAGACAAAAACAAAAACAAAAACAAAAAAATGGCTCAAATGAGAGAACAGATCAAAGCCCCAGAGCCAATTCATCTAAGCAACCAAGAGATAACCAACCTATCAGATGCACAGTTCAAAGCACTGGTGATCAGGATGCTCACAGAATTGGTTGATTTTACTCACAAATTAGATGAACAAATGAAGGCTACAATAAGTGAAATGAAGGAAAACACACAGGGAACCAATAGAGATGGGAGGAAAACTGGGACTCAAATTAATGGAGTGGACCAGAAGAAAGAAAGAAATCAATAAACAGAAAAGAATGAAGAACCAAGAATTCAAAAAAATGAGGAGAGGCTGAGGAACCTCCAGGACATCTTTAAACATTCCAACATCAGAATTATAGGGGTACCAGAGGAGAAGCAGAAGAGCAACAAGTGGAAAATGTATTTGAACAAATAATGAAAGAGAAGTTTTCCAATCTGACAAAGGAAATAGACTTCCAGGAAGTCCAGGAAGCTCAGAGAGTCCCAAAGAAGTTGGACCCAAGGAGGAACACACCAAGGCACATCATAATTACATTAGCCAAGATTAAAATGAAGGAGAAAATTCTAGAAGCAGCAAGGGATAAGGGCACAGTCACCTACAAAGGAGTTCCCATCAGACTGTCAGCTGATTTCTCAAA
>PVKU01015472.1:0-18219 GCA_004027475.1 Anoura caudifer | reverse complement strand
GCTAATGACACAGTTGACCTCTGGTTAGTTTTCTGCTTCTTTGGTGTCCTGGGAACGGGTGGTGTTTACTCCGGTGGGGACAGTCTGTTATTAATGTGCATTAACGTGCCAGGGTGTTTGCTATTCTGGGCCGAGGGTTTTAACAGAAATTGGCCGATGGGCCAGGGCCCCGCTGAAGTTGCAGAATATGAATGAGGTTCTTTCTTTACCGTCTCTCCTCCACCCTGATTTGCATGACTAAGCTTTTTTTGCCTTTTTGAAAAATGTGTTTGTTTGTTTCTTGCTTGTTGCCGAGTCTCCTGTGGAGGGAACAAATGACTTGCTCACCAGGCAGGGACCTGAATCTGGCGGAAGCCCAGGTCAGCCCCTCCAGCAAAGGCAGCCAGGCAGCTGCATTTGCACTGGGTGGGTTGGGGCGAGGGGGGCGGGGGACAATTCCAGAAGAGTTTCAGGGCCCAGGGATGTGAGATAAAACACCTTGGTCACCCGCAGACTCCTTAAGAGGGGGTGTTTATCTCAGCAAGGAGGCCTAGATGGGAGAGAAGAGCAGAAAGCACCCCGTGCCACTGTACAATTCTGCCCAAGCTAACAAATGGCCCAAAGCTGCTCTTGGTGAAGCTGTGGGTTCTCTGAAGAAAGACAGGACCTTGCTGACTTCTGGTTCTCTAGTCTATCAGATCCAGTTATTGGTTTTTACAACAAATATTTTATAACTTCCACCTCCCTGAAATGAAACTCATAGATAATATAAGCTACCTGCATGCATATTTTTTATTGCATGCATAGTTTTTAACCAAGGTAATAGCTCAACTATAATATCAAGAGGAGAGGAAAGGAATTTATAATGAAAATAAAACACATCTCAACATGTAAATGCCCTGGTATGTCTTAACTAGAAGATATAATAAAGTCATCGGATGCTTGAACTTGGACGTGGAATCCCAGTGAATGAAGCTACCACTGCAGACCGCCAACAGCTGCGCTGTCGGGGGCAGTTCAGCTGCCTCCAAAAGTGTGGCCGTTGGTAATGAGATGGTTCGAGCTGGGCCAGAGCCCTCGGCGAAGCTCTGGACAGCGGGCTTCCTCTTCTCTGAGTGGATACCCTAGTTTTATTCTTGAGAAACTCAGTATATTTTCAAACAGGAAAAAATATTTTTGTGTCTATGTAATACAGAATTTGGTTCTAGGCTTGGGTTATTTTAAGCATCTTTTTTTTTTCTTTTTTTTTTTTTTTGGTCTACCTGAACATCCGGTGGGACATTCAAAATGAGTGCCGACACCTGAAGAATGAGGAAGAGTCGGGGGCAGGGAAGGTGATTCCAGAATTAGTCCCTAAGACCCGCGTCAGGGTCCCAGACTGGGACATGAACTTGGAGAGGGGGGAAAATTCACCCAGGAGCCCACAGCCAGCAAGGGGCAAAGGCGGTGCTTAAGTGGAATGCTATGGTTGGAAAATGGAAGTCTGAACCTGCCTCCGGTGTAATTTCCTCCCTGTTTTCCCACACACCTTGGCAGACACTGCAGCAGCTCACCAAATGCCGCTGTCCCCAGCACAAGCCAGGCCGAGTCCGTCTCTGACTTTGCCCTGAACCCGAGGAAGAAGACCACCTTGGCCGCCCACCTGGTGGCACACTGTGGGGAAGGCTGGTGATGCTGTTGGTGCCCCGCCTGCACCCCCTTTCCTGACCTCCCACACCAGGTGCTCTGAGTGCTGGTAGCTGAAGGCTCACAGGCACCCCTGCCGCCACCAGGGTACTGCCCTAGCTAGACCAAAGGCAGCTTCCTCACCCAGGAGGTTATGACCCCCATGCACATCTGAGGGCAACCCGTAGCCCACCACAGAGGGACGTGGACATCAAGGCCAGCCCCCTTGCCTCAAGTTGGAATCGACTCCGGGATACAAGTTGGGCTCCAGGGATCTCCACAGAGTCAGGATGAAGTTACTCTCCTTCCTTGGTTAGCTTTCCTCCCCCACCCTGTTCTGTGGATAGTTGAAAACAATAGAACTCATGCCCGTAAATTTAAGCAGAGAAAGAATTTACTAAAATGGAGTGGGTAGGTAGGAGGTTTCCCAGAGGGCCAGATAATCAGACAGAGAGGCTGCATAGCTAAGAACTTGGTCCAAAAATCATCCCACAGAGCTATTCACATGAAGATACCTCTGAGCACAGACACTGTAGCTCCTGCCACTCAGAGCACGGATGGGCTAGCCCCAGCATTGATTTCATGAGGTTCCTGCTTCTTAAAGTGACAAGATTCCAATTCAAAACCTAGGCATATGGGCCCTGACCGGTATGGCTCAGTGGGTTGGGCATCGCACCACAAAGCCAAGGATCACCAGTTTGATTCCTGGTCGTAGCACATGCCTGGGTTGCAGGTGTCAGGGTGCATGTGAGAGGCAACCAATCGATGTTTCTCTCTTACATAAATGTGTCACTCCCTCTCTTTCTCCTTCCCTTCCCCTTTAAAAAAAATGTATATGGGTACAGATAATGAGTGAAACCAGAGTCACTTGCCCCAGCCCTAGTGAGTAGTTGGAGTTACAGCACAAGGCAGTGAGTTACCAAGTCAGAGTTTCTGTACAGCTAACAGAAGTACAAGTGCTCAATAAACTCTTCGGCTGGCCATGGAAGAGCTACCTTCCCCTTTAAGCCCCTGGCTTTCCCACACCAGAAGGTGGCAATAAATCATGCTCTAGTTATGTCGTTCCTCTCTGGTGACAGACAGCACTGCCACCACTTCCCCAAGAGCCTCTGTCTTTTTAGCCTCTTTCCCTTAAAGCAACAAAGAGATGGCTGACTTGTTGTCGGTGTAGCTCCAACCATTACTTATTCTTCCCCAGGACAAAGCCCATCTTGGGATCAACACGGTCATGCCTGGTAGAGTTTTATATGTTCAACCTCAGACATGGAGGCATGGGAGACCATGGAGCCCACCCAGAGCTACGTGTATGAGAAGGGGAAACAGGCAGAGGAAGGTCTGCCCTCGCGTCTGCACTAAACTTTCCCTCCCTTCCTCCTGTCCTCCCTTAACAAGTCTTTATGGAGTGTCCGCCATATGCCACGCAACATGCTGGAAGCTGGACGTATGCTGCCGAGACAACAATAGGCCTGGCCCTGTCACCGTGGACGGTTCACTTAGGGTATACAATGAGGCTGAAGAGGGCAGATGTTAACCAAATAGCCACTGAAACCAATGCAATCTGTAGACTAAGACAAGCATGCCCTATTAAAGTCCACACAATCCCGTCCTCGCCTGCTCCGAATCCTCTGGCTTCTTCCCCACGTGCAGAGTAAACTCCGCCCTCCCAGCCCCACAGATGTGGCCCCGGCTGCCTCTCTGACCAGCCTCCTGACATCCTGCCTGCACCTGCTGGGCACAGCCACATCGACCTTTCTCCGTTTCTTCTACTTTATTTAGGCCCCTGTCATCTCTAGTTTCTGCTACACGCAGCCAAGCCCAACCCCACTGACACAGCACGTTCAGGAGCTGCTGTCTTTATTTGTAGGACAAGGTGAAGCCAAAGAAGCACTCAGACAGCAGGGTGGCGTGTGGGTTTGGTGCATTCCGTGACTCCTCTGGCTGCGATGAGGAGACTGGGTAGGTACTAGCTGATGGGTATCAGGTATTGAGGGGGTTGCAGGTGAGCCCTCCTGCCCTCCCACAATGCAGAGGACATTGAAGCAGCCAGGGGAGAGATTATGTTGAGACAAACTGACACCTGGAGGCCAAACGGGCCCTGACTGGTACCTGCGTGCAGTTCCTGCGTAGCCACGTGGTTTGAGATAGGTCACGGTTTTGGACCCCAACTTCCTTGTCTGAGAAACAGGAGGCTTGACAACTGTGTAACTTATCTTATAAGGGCTCTTCCTGCTACTCTAAAGATCTCACACTTCTGCCCAAGGGCACAGCCAAGAATGAGCAAATGTTGACCCAGATCTTTCTGTCTGGGTTTCTTCACGTTCATGGCCCCTTCTGCTTCCCCAAGCAAGCCCACCACTTCTTGTCAGAAATGAACAAAGGGAGAGGCAGAATCACAGCATCTGAGATGGTGATGGCAGAGATCTCGGGAGATGAGCACCCTGAGGCCCAAGGCCAGCATTCTCTGATGTCCATGCCTCCTGTGGGTCCACAGTGATGGGCCCCAATTCGGCAGGGGAGACAGATATGGATGGATGATATGTATGTGAATCAGTGTGTCTGTTTCAATAAAACTTTATTTGTAAAATGGGGAGCAAGCTGGATTTGATCCTGGGCCATGCTTTGCTGGCCACTGGGATGGAAAGTGACCAGGGATGAGCAGAGAGCTCCATCAATAACGTGCCCAGGGAGGCCTCACTGAGGACGCAATGGGGGTGAGAAGAAGTCACCAAATGAAGACCCTGGGGCAGGCTTGCCAAGCAGAGGGAGGGAGGCTGGAACACACTCAGTAAGTTGGAGAAACGAGGCTGGAGGAGTAGAAGCCAGACAGGAAATGACAGGAATGACAGCTACTATGTGTTCCTGCCACTCGCTTACCCCTCCCAACAGCCCCCAGAGGGAAGTGCGACCATTGCCCCATTTCTGGAACAGGAAACGGAAGCACAAGGAAGTGAAGCACCTGGCCTGAGGTCACCCCTCAGCTAGTGACTGCTGGGGGCCAGCGTGTCTCCCACTCTGCTCACAATGAGAACTGCCCACAGGGGAGACGGCTCCTGTGGCACTAACCCCAGAGCCCCCCCAGAGCTGGGCAGGGAGAGAGACTTGGGGAACAATGGACAGAGAAATGACAGTGACATTTGTCCAGCACGGACTCTGGGCCGGGCCCCCTTCCAAGTAAGACCTTCATGTGGACTAATTCATCTAATCCTCACATCAACCCTATGAGGTCACCATGTGACAGAGAAGGAAACTGAGGCACACAGAGATTTACTCATTTTCCCGAGGTTGTGGGGTAGGGGGAGGCTGAGGCAGGATTCAAGTCCAGGCCATCTGACTCCGGAGCCCCTGCTCATAAGTTCTGTACGCAGTGGGCATCACGTGCGAGGCTGTTTTCCATGAACCGTGAGCGCCGGAGACACAGCTCCTCGGTACTCGATCATTTGTAAGGACGGCTGGAGGAGTGTGGAATCCTGAGGCCCACAGTTCCAGCACATACCTGCTTTAGTCTGCCAGTGCTGGGTTTTTCAGACTCACTTCACCCATCGGGCCTCAGTGTCCGAATCTCGAAGCGGGGCTGGTAACATCACCCCTCTCCAAGGGCTGTTGCAGTAACACCTGTGAGCACTCAGAGCCACACCTGGCTCACAGCCAGCGCTCAATACCTGCGGGCTCATACAACTACTGCCCCATGCATAAGCAGTCTGCCTCCTGACTCCCCAGCGCCATACAGCTCCTGCGACCCTCCCTGGAGAGAGCCACGCTGGTGTCATCGTTTCAAAGCGCCGTTGCTCCAAGCACCCAGGTAAGTTGTCACGCCAGCCAGAGACGCGCCGGCCTCTGTCTCCGTGTGCCGGGCTGATGGGATCCATCGCCACAGGATCTTATTCTCTTCTCTGCGTGTCCCTTTTCTGTACAGATCAACCAAAAAAAGGTAAGAGCTGCACCTGGATCTTGTGTTTTAATAATTTTAGTAATGCATAGGGAATTGGGTGGCTTGGGGACGTGGTGCCTGAGAGTGAGTTGCCGCTGTCTGGATAGACCGGGTGGAAAGAGGAGATTCAAGGGCAGGAAAGAGAAGGACCCTTGGGGATGGGAATAGAATAACTCTATGGCCTTCAAAGGTCCAAATTAAATTAAATGTCGTGAGTGCTTTCTTCTTGTCATAAGTTTCCAGTAAGAGAGAGAAGGGGCACCTCCAAGCAGTGAGTTGAAAATGAAGGACTCAGTCCGTTGCCTTCCCGGTAGACATAGACCCGCCTCCTCACCAGGACCTGCAGGGCCCTGACACCCATCCCCGCCCACCTCTCCCACCTCCACTCCGCACTCTCCCCTCGCTCAGCAGCCACACTGGGCCTGCTGGTCCCTGAGTCACACCAGTGTGACTCTCCCCACCTCCCAGCCTTTGCCCTTGCTCTTCCCTCCTGATCTTCACACACCTGCTTCTTCCTCCACACCCAGTCTTGGCTCTGACAGGGGGTCAGAGTGGCTTTCTCTCAAGGCACTGCATCTAAACGGGGCCCACTCTGCAGCCCCCACCCTCCACTAGTCCACCACCCTGTTGTATTTCTTCATAGCATCGTCACCATTTAAAACATTCAGGGTGTATTTTCAGTGTGAGTGCCAGGAAATCAAGGGTCTCATCTTTTCTGTTTACCTCTCCCCCAAACACCCAGAATGTGCTGGGCAGAATGCAGGTGCTCAATAAATCCTTTTAAGTGAATGAATGCATGACCAAATGAATGACTTGGTCACTCCCTAATGAGGTTTGCTACTCTTTCTTTACCAAGTGAATTGGGCACAAATCCCCAGTATGTGTGTCAGTGATCATCTAGTGATGCCTTGAACACGAATCAGATATTTTATTCTTGTTTCCATTTACATGCCTGGCTGGCTGGCAGGCTAGACTCAGAGTTCTTTGAGGGCAAAGGATATGTTTTGTGCTTCTCTGCATCCTCCATGATGACTTGCACTTAGCCAACTCTAAAGAGATACCTCAGGATTGGATTGGATTGGACTGAACTGGATTGCATTGGACTGTACTGGACTGAACGGCATTGGGTTGGATTGAACTGGATTGGACTGGATTGGGTTGGATTGGACTGGGCTAGATTGGACTGCATTGGACTGGATTGGGTTAGATTGGATTGAATTGGGTTGGACTGCACTGGATTGGATTGGATTGGATTCAACTGGATTGGATTGGGACATGAAAACCTGAGTCATCATCTAGAAAGTTTGGTCACTTTCAAGGTATTCCAAATGTTCTTTCATCGGTGGCAGCTCATTGGCCTCTAAACCTTTACATAGACTCTTCCCTCTTCCCAGATGCATTTCCCCTTCAGTCCCACTTCTCCTGGAGAAGTCCTACTCATCCCTCTGTCTGTCACTTCTTCTGTGACGCCTTCCCTGATTTCTCCCTTCAAGGTTGATTCCCCCCATCTCTATTAGAGCACATACCCCACTTTACTATTTTTATTCTCATGTCTGCCTCTACTATTTTACTACTCAGTATACTGTGAATCCTTTAAAATTAATTCCAATTGTCTATTAATTTTGTAAGACTCCCTAGTGCCTAGCTTGGTCTCTGTCAAATGGTAAGCCCCCCTAACCACAAAAACTGTTTTCTGAACAAATGATCAAAGTAACTGTAAGGTGAGACAGAACTACGCAGAGATACAAGCAACTTGTTTAATCCCCACTTTCCTGTGAGAATGGTGGCTCCAGGGGGCAGGGATTCTGTTGTCTTTCCTGATTTAACCCCCTTGCTTTGTATAAAACCTCACACCCAGAGGCTCAAAACACATGTGTCAGATGCAAGGCAACACCAAGCCAATAAGAAAGAGGGACCGACTCTGACGGGCGTCCCCAAAGCCTCAGGGAGGAGGTGAGTCCAGACTGGTGCTTTAAAGAATGGTGGACGCCTGTTCATTCAACAAATACTAGCCGAAGACCTACTATGTGCCAAGGTCTGTCATAGACATAGGGCTACAACAGTGAACAAGATAAAATCCCCACCCTCTTGGACCTGACCTTTTAATGGAAAGAAAGACAATAACCAATTTTAAAAAAGGAAATGCAATATTATGTTGAGAGGTAAAATGTGCTTTGGAGGAAGTATAGCAGAATAAGAAGATGGAGAAGGATGCAGATGTTATTTTAGGTGAGTGGTCAGGGATGGTCTTACAAGGAAAAAGACAGTAGAGATGAGACCTGAGTGAGTGGGGGCAGGGGAGGAGAGAAGCCAGGGAGTCGAGTGGAGTGAGGGAGGCAGCCCGAGATTGAACGGGGTGCGGGGAGCGGAGAGAGGTGAGAACTAAGGAACTCAGTCATTATACACTGTCATGCGATCAAATTTCACTTTGGGTTATTTTTAGTGTTGAAGCATTGGACAGCGATTATTACTATTCTAGTATCGTAAAACCCTTCAGAAAAGTGCTTTAGACAGATGTTCTTCTCTGTATTGGAAATATGTTCCATATTGATTACGGCGCAAGGACTATAGAAAGACGATCTCATTTCCCCACCTGCCTTTCCCATCTATTGGCGTGACCCTAATTTGTCAGGATGCTAATTTTACACAGCAGAGCACTCACAGGTCCAAGCCCCTTTCAATGTCTGCCGTATGCCTTTGGTGATGATTTCTGCCCCGTAATAGGAGCAGGGCTATGAAAATGAGTACAAAACCCAAACATCGAAGGATGGTCCGTTCCATTCCAAGAAGCCTGACCAGAATACCCGGAAGGTAGCAAACCCTCCCAGGTGCTTGCTGTCCAGATGGAAGGAATTGGATTTACAAAGGGACCCGCAGAATCTCACCACAAAGACCCTGGTCTTTTCTCTTTATGAGCTTATTCCGTCAAGCCCCGGTGGGTTTGGTTTTGTTTGAGGTTTAACAGGATTTCAGACTTGGGGGTGGTCTCCTTGGATTTTCTCCTTCTTTTTCCTTTTGATGCCTAAAAATACCCACGACACCAAAGAAACAACTGGGACCGAGAAGATTGGAATTACACAGGATGTAATTCCCTTTCACATACGTCTCTGAACTTGTGATTTTCCTTGTACACAAGCCCAAAAGCTGAGGATGTGGATCAAGCAAAAATGGCTAAGAATAAAGTGTGATCTCAAGGACCCCCCTGTTGAGGTTGGGGTTTCAACCCCTAAAAGCCCAAAGTGGAACAGTTTGGAAGCAGGAGTGATACAGCTTTTGGTCAACCATTGCACCACGGGGCCACAGGGGCAAACATAAGAGAAAACGGGTTAGGGCGCCTTAGGTTTGTCATTTCTCTGTGCCCAGGGACTCACAATGTGTACAGTACAGTCTCAGAGGGAGTTTGAGAAGCTGAGGGGTGAGCTGGAGTTGCACAATACCTGGGATTGCTGAAAATAATTTTCTGAAGGTGAAATCGTGATCATCCTACAAACATTAGATGACTATGTCAAAGGTTTCATTTAACTCAGTAATGAATAAGGGGACCAGAAAGGTTTTTAAACCAACTCAAAGGAAAATCCAGAGTGCAGACATTTATAGGCTATTAAGAAGGCTGGAATGAATTGGATTGATAGATACAAAACTGGCTTCTTCCCTAATGGGGGGAGGGGGTCGATCAACCCCCCACTGGACATAATGTACATTTCTAAGGACCGGAATTGTTTGCATCACTATCTGTTCTCTACAAACTGCCTTCTGTCTTTACGCAATTGTAAAATAGTCTATGCACAGACAATGAAAGGCAAAGAGCACTTAGACACCCAAGAATTTTCAAAGTCTTTTCAATTTGTTCCTTACAAGGGCTACTGGTATTTAGCTGATGGAAGCCCAGGTGTATCTCAACTCTTGCCACATGCAAGACAGTCCCACTGGGTCCCCCATGACCTTCCAATGTCCCTACTCATATTTTCACAAGTAAAAACTGTTAACAATGAACTGAGACGCAACCGCAGCTCCGTAGGAACAAAAGTATCCATTGCATCTGTTAATGTACATGGAATAAGTTTTACTCAGTAAAAAAATGTATATCTGCTCTTTCATGTCCTATATTTCTCGTCAAATCCAGTCTTACTCATTGACAGCAGAAGCAAACAGCTCGCTGACTCTTTAAATCTCACTCTGCAGCCTCTCCCAAGTGCGTCTTCGTTGCGCTTGAACGTTGCACAGTTCTGTCATCTCCTTATTTTTATTACAAGCAGTATTCTATGAGTTAGTTTCCTGTTATCTCTCCTTGATATTATAGCCAGGACAACATTCTGATTGTTTAATTATGCTTATAGGTAGGGTTAGGGTTATTCACGCATTTTGTTTCGGGGGTGGAAGGCAGCCTTATCCAGCATCTGTCACAAAGGTGAGTGTTGGCTGAGTCGGTCGGCCGGTAGGGTTGAGAGCTGCTGTGTTGGAGGAACACCGCCCTCTGGTTTCTCTCTTTCTCTGCGAACAGCCCCGCCATCCTCTCTGAGGGAACAAAGGCTTCCCCGCTGGGCACAGCCTAGAGCACCTGCCAATCCAGGCGCCCATCCTCCCCAAGGCAGCCCGTCCCTGGCCAATCTGCGCTCTCTTCTCAGATGCTGTCTTAAGCATGTGACCAAAATATCAAAAACACTTGAAGCTGATTGGTTCTAGCAGCTTCAAGTGTTGCTATTGGTTATACAGAGTCAGTTCCTATTGGTTACAAAGAGTTCCTACCCCAAAATGAAATAAAACAAAACAAAGAGAACATAAAACCATCAGAATGTTACCCAAGTCTTACTGACTGCCTACCTAAAATATTAGGATAGCACTTTAAAACAGCATGTCCTTTTTACTGCTGAGCCGTATTCCATTGTACAAACAGCCTACAGTTTGTTTACTCATCTTCCTGCGGATGGACACGTGGGTCGTTCCCAATTTGGGGCTCTTCTGGATAAAGCTGCTCTGAGCGAGCGCTCTTGTTCGCCTCCCTTGTGGGCACGTCTTCAATGCTCTTGAGTACTTAACCTAGGCGTGGAATGACTGGATCGGAGGATGGAGGTAGATTTTAATTTTTTAAAACCGCCCAAGAGTTTCTCGAAGTGGTTGCACTATCTCACACTCACAACTGATGTCTGAGAGTCCCTGGTGCCCCGTGTCCTGTGCTGTCAGCCTTCGACATCGGTTGCTGTTCTGCAGGCTTGACAGTTAGCACTCAGTGGGAAGAACAGAATTTTTCTTCAGTGAGGGCAAGAGAGAGGAAACGGTGAGTTTTTCCCAGACAGTCGTGGACACTGGGGATTAGCTTCCAACATCCACGACCCACCCTCACAAAACACAACCCTTGACTTCTCAGGAATTTCCTGTCCCCTCCACATCCCATGAGACTCAGAGAACATGGCCCTACCCCACCCCAGCTCAGCTGGAGCACTCTTCTGAGAAACTTCCAAAGCTTTCGATGACCTGATGTCTTCTTCTGAACACAAATGACCTCTAACACCAGAGAACCTCCCGCCTGGGGCTCACTGCCCCCCCACACCAAAGACCAGAGATGAAAGGTATTTGATCCTTGAAGACATCTTCAGATAGCTGACTCGCCTTTTGACTGAGGGGACTAACATATTTGACAACTGTTTAAAACGATCTGAGTATGAGTTTCTGTTATTTGTACCAAAAAGCATCCTAGTCCATGGGTTATTTACAGTGTGTGTTGCAGACCTGTGAGCCAGTTCTTACATTCTCTCAAATTTCTGCAAGACTGTTCAAAGTTCAAACCATGTTTGGGGGTGCAAACACCTCCCATCACCAAGGAGGCTTCCGTCCCATTGGAAGTGATTGCTAATGGTGGTTAAGGGGCTGTGCTCAGAGACACAGCGCTCCCCCAAGTCAATCAGTGAAACAGTCCAAACACACTTCCAAAGATGCTCCAGTGACTCAAGATCTCCCCCCGAGACTTTCGCTTACTCAGGCTGTTGGTTCCACTGTGTGCTGGGGCCTGTTAGCTGATTTAACAAGGATCGTTTTAACAGAGGCTGAGCTCGGTTCTGCCCCCAAGACTATGAGAAAGGCATGCAAAGTCATAATTACATTGGCGTTTGGTTGTCCTGTGTGATGCAGATGAGACCCGGACAGATGTGGACGGAATCGGTAATGTAACCACCTCTCTCAGTTCACGGTTTCCTGAATTTTCTCTCTTCCGTGAAACTTCTCCAACCCACTTCTCAGAATCCCGGTGTGACAGGGAAGGTGGGTATCATCAATCATTTCAGACGGGAAACCCAGACACAGAGAAATCCTTGTTGCCCTTGGAGATGTTTTAAGCTTTAACATCATAAACCATATCCCTATTTTTTAAACATTTTCCCAACCTTTCCAGTGAATGTAATCCACATGGATGGATTTTTTTTTTTTTTCTTCTTAAAAAGAGAGACCCAACTTTGGTGAGACTGTTGCTCCGTTCGATCCCTCCCCCACCCCCTGCCCCATGCACTCCGTCTGCACTCGGCACTAGTCTCACCCCGATGGCAGCAGAGGGGCTGAGGTTCAATATAAATGCAAACCGCTCCAGACACTCAGGATTGTCTGTGCTCTGCATGAATAACGACAGCAGCTTGCCAGTGGGCGGGACTTGGCAGAGAGGTCCCTGCTTCTCCAATCCGCTCCGGCACCAACACGCTCCCCGAAGCGCCCGTGAAATCCGCCTTCAGTCGCTAATTTCACACTCCAGGGACAGAGCTGTGAACAGCTCAGAGCACGTAATTCTCATTTTTATAACAGTTTCCTTAACCTTCAGACACCCTCTTCAGGCATTTTCTCCACCTTTGAAAAAAATTAAAATGCTCAGTTCCTTTAAGGTCAGATCTCAGGTTGGTTTTTGCTTAATCATCTCTTTACTGCCTTGACTTTGCAAACAACAGAGATTTTATTTTGCCTCTGCCTGGGTTGCATTTGTTTAACGGCGAACTGAATCGTCCTCATAATCTGCATTCATCATTCCCGGTCCTGCCATTTACTAAATAATGTAGGTACTTTGGATGCTTCTGTGATGAGTACAGAATGCTTTTGAAATACCCTGTGAAGACATGCTTTTCATCTCCCTTCTGATCATAAAGCAAGTTCTCTTCTCTGGGTTCCTGCAGACTTGAGACAAGTGTTGCAAGACACAGAGGAGGGTCCTTTGGGACAGGAAGTGCAGATCTTGAGCTGACAGCAAGAACTTTAGGGGCCAGATTAATGAAACCCTAAAAGCAGCTGCATTTGGGATTAGGATTTGATTGTTTTGATGGTTCCCATGATCGAATTACTCAGTTGGGTATTTTCATCAATGAGTGACGCAGGTATAATATCTATTCAGATCATAAAGTACTGTCATAATCTGACTCAGTTGTTTCAGGAAAAGAATCACAAGTTTGTTTCTCACATAAATTGCCTTGCTGGGGTTTGGTTTGTTTGCTGGTGCTTTTTATTTGTTTGTTTTTTAAAATAAGCCATAGTTCTGATCGTGATCCTTTTCAAAACAGAAACGTTGAGCAATCAGGAAAGTAGGGGTACACATCTGAAATTTTAGTTCCTGGTAAAACCGATCCTGCCTTTATTTGAAAATTTGATACAGTGTTCAATGCAGACTTTGCTGGGCAGTGATTTCGGTTTTTAAAGTCAAGTACATCAAAATCATATGTACTTGATTACTGAGTTGGGGACACGCCCACACTATTGTGCCCGAGGCAAGCACCCGCCTGCCGCATCCCAGTCCCTTCCCTGAATTCACCTCAAGCCAAGGAAATGGTGAGCCTGGGGGTCCCTCATCACCGATGGTGGATTCGGGTCTTCCCTGAACACAAGGAAGATTTAAGAGTCTCAAGCTGGCCCTAGACCCTCAGCTTGCCTGTGCCTTCCTAAACACCAGGAAATAAATCCTAAAATAAGGTACCATGTGACCATGTCATTGGCTCCCAACCTCCTGTCTGTCTTCCCCTCTCTTTCCTTCCCTCTCTCTCTGTGTTCTCTTGACCTGAGATGAGGCAGCATTCCCCCCTCCAGCATCATCCCAAATTAGAACTGAGTGCCAGACATTTCTTGGGTGAGGGTCTCTCAGATGAAACCTCAAAATACCAGGATCCCAGCATCATAGCTGTGGACACACTGGGATCCCCATGAGGCCTGGGGGAAAGAGGTGGGGGTGATTTCCAGGCAAGAATTTCAGAGTCAGCTGTCATCCCCAGGCAGCCGTTCCCAGGCCAGCTCTGAGACCGACGTAAAAATCGACTTTATACCTCTTGGTGATATTTGCTTTCTGTGACTTTTTTTTTATTAGTTTCCACAAAACTATGGAACGCATCACCGATTTGGGTGTCATCCTTACGCAGGGACCCCACTAATCTTCTCTGTATTGTTCCGATTTTAGTATGTGTGCTGGCAAAGTGAGCGCTCTTGGTGTTCTTAAGTGTCTACTATATCAACACAAATTATCCACCAAAACTCTTGTATGTCTGCCCTCCAACATACCAACATTTAGATATTTGTGAGTGTCTGGAAACACCTACTTGGATCAGTGATTTCCTCCCCTCACCCCCCAATTTTGGCCAGATGATTGAATCCCTGTACATGTTTGGGACTGGGTAATATAGTGGCAAAATGTTCTTCTAATCACCCAAAAGACATTACCCTTCATTTCCTAATAACTGGCACCCTGGCGGTCCCGCATGCTCGGTCATAGCCCTCAGAGGGAGGGACGTAGGCAGGGCCGGAACGAGCTCATCTGAGTCTTGGCAGAACTCTCGTGACCCCCCGGGCACGTCCCACCAGGTCCCTCTCCCTGGGAAGCTGCCCCAAGACAGTTTTTCATCACCAACCAGGTGAGCTAGGAGGCGCTCCATCTCACCCCTTCAGAATAGCGCAGCGGACTACTAAACCACTTAGAATTGGTCTAGAATTGACCAATGAGGAGGCAGCACGTATGCTGGGCGCACAAAAGCAGCAGGCCCCCACAGCCCCAAGTTTCCAAATGAAAGGGGTTGGAGAGGAGCTGGGCTATAGTGAGAGACACACCCCATGGAGAAAGAAAAGGGTGAAATAGAGGGGGGAACCGTGAATGCGGGTTCACTGCACTTACCAGAAAGCGTGAGCAACTGAGGGTTTGCAGCCACTCTCGTTATTTCTTTCGTTGTTTTTTTGTTTTGTTTTTTTTTGATTGGGAGAACAATTATAAATATGCATGACATGCAAACACCTTCTGCGCATTCGATAAAATTCTGCGAGAGAAAATATTTTTGCAAAGTACAGCGTATTATACAAACAAAAGGAAATGCGTTAATAGGGCCCCGGATAGTGGAGCTGTAAAACATATATTTCCGTCAGGGTTCTGTTCCCACAGAGAGATCAGTTTTATTTACCTGTGTTAAGATTAAGGTATGGTGCATTAATTCCTTAACAAAGAGAAGGAATGCGTATCCTAGGGTAAGGGTGATCAGCCGTTCCCTCGGATTCAAACCTCTCAGCAGCTCCTTACTCTACCTAGGGGCCTGGCTGCTATATTTTAATGTGCCTTCAATAGCCTCTGATAAACAGAGAGTGAGTCCCAGCCAGCAGAAGCTGGGGCTCTTCACTTGGTGGAAGAGAGGGAAGGCTCTCTCCCTCTCCAACGCAAAGGGCTGGCCTCAAGGGGAGGGAGGAGGTTGAATTCTTTGTGGTCTGGCAGTGCTCAGAAAGGCATGCCGGGGTGTGACGCCAGCAGATGTACCCCAAAGGGGCGGTGGCTCCCTTGGTTCCCTCTCCCCACGGTAATTAGAGCCCCCAGCACATTCCTTCCACCCACAACCTGGGGAGCTGGGAGCTGTTGGGGCAGATCTTCGGGGCTCCTGCAGCCTCGTCTGGCCATCCAGGGCCAGGCAGTTCTGGAAAACGTGCCTGCCCGTTGTCCCAGGCCCAGCCCCGCTCCACCCTGCTCCCGGGGTGGAAACCCCACTGACTGATACTTGGGAAAAAGGAAAGCTGACACCGGACGAAACAGGCACTCCCGTCATCCTCTCCACTTCTGATCTCAGTTTGGTGTTGGTCCGAGTGTCGCAACAGGGCATGTTAGGGGTATTCTGTGCAGGGCAATTCATTATAAGGGACACTCTGAGGCATTGAAGGATACTCCTGTTTACTGAATCCTTGTGACGATTGACAGAAAACACGCATGCCCTTCCAGTCACCGGGTTTGCCTCAAGCCTCAGTGGGGAACCCACGCCAGCTTCACGGCACCGTTGCCTGGGTGAGGCCCGTGACAGGCCAGTCGGTTCTGAGCTCTGGTGCCTGCAGATACTCCATTACTGACCAGCCGCACCCCTCTCCAAAGGGAGGGGATGCTGCTTCCTAAGCATTCAACCCCCCAGCAATAGGCCAAAATGGGAGAAAACAGAAAGGAGGACCCACACGTGGAGCCATCACGCAATAGGCATTTACAGAGCTCCCACTGCACGCACAGTGCCTACTGGGGAGGTCCAAGGAAGAACAAAGGCACCCTCCCCTAGTGCAAGGGGCTCCCAGGGGTCCGGGAGATAAACAGAATCATCCCCCACCGCGGAAAAGCAAAGAGAGACAGCATCCTCATGCAAAATGAGGTTCTACCCTGCAGATACCAGCCCATTTGGGGGTTGTTCAGCTTATCACACTGTGAAGGGTATTTTTGTGTTTGGGCTGGATGGGATGGGGTGGAAAGAACAGAATAGAAAACACCAGCGAGTATCACAGTTGGTAAAAGTAAGTCCTGTGGTATTTAAGCATCTACATTGTCCTGTGATGCAAAATGTTATTTCTAACTTTGAGTCACGTTCAAAAAACTTCAGAAAACCCATTGTGTGTATGATTTGGTATCCTGAACGAAACTGTAGGACAGAAAAAGGCCGTTAGGGAAACACAGTGAAATCTGAATGAAGCGCAGAGTTTAGTAAATCGTGATGTAACAGGGTTGGCGATACAGAAAACTGCATTTGCAATGTGGACTCGAAACAGCCGTGAAAACGTGGCACGAAGGGGAACTCAGTGTCCGAGTTGGGAAGGATCTGCGTGCGCAGAGCGGCTGGCTCTCGGCTACGTCAGTTCAGGTATTTCCCCAGCAGCCCCCGGGAGGCGCAGGACAGGCTCAAAGTGGAGAAACAGTGACTCAGCAAGACTCCCCGAAGTCAGCCAGCTGAGCGGCCGAGCACCAGGTCCCGAGCACCAGGTCCCGCAGCCCCAGACTCTGACCGGAGAAGGTCCTGCCGCAGCAGCGGCTAGGGGGAGAGACTCACCGAGGTTTCAGAAAAGAGTCCCCCACGAGGATTTTGTGGGTACAAACACCACACGTTCCTCTCCTGAGAGCAAAGGTCCCTCTAGTGACAAACAACACTGTTGGCTGTCAACTCCTAAGGAAGCCACCTGGTCTGGGCTCAGCATGTGACAAAGGAAGCAAATCTTCCAGGTTCTTACCCCACCACAGCCTGCGCCCACCACCCCTCAGACTAACGGAGCCAGAAGGAGAAAAGACGGAAATGCAGAAAGGCCAGGGTTTCTCCCAGGAGGGAGGAGCCGAGCGAACTGGGTGGACTAGAGCCCCGTCCTGGCAGGGACGGGTGAGCCGTCCCCTCCCATTTACAGTCAGTTTCCCACATGCGGGGATGGGGGGGGTCCTCCTGCACTGACCCCTCCCCCTCAGTGCCCATCGGAGAGCACAGGGCCCTGGTTTGCTGACCAGGGTGCCCACATGGAGTAGGTTCTGGAAGCCGAGGTTTGTCTTGGACACAGACAGCTTCACTCCTACTGGAAGGTCATCAGGCTCCACGGTGACCATGTCACGTGTGTCTAAGATGTGTCCCCATGTGGCAGCATATTCAGGTGGTCAGGGACACAGCTTCTGGGGCCACCACCCACCCCCATTTCCTCAGCAGTCAGGATGGGGTGATCTTGGCTATTTCTCCCAGCACCCTCCAGCGGCTGGAGTGGAATTCACCCAATGGGCTTCGCTGCGCACATGCTCTCAGCCAGGCCCAGCCCCCTGCCCTGGGGGTGCAGCCATGACCGTGACTCCAGTCCTGCCCCCACAGACCTTGCACTTGTGACAGGAGACAGACATCGAGGAAGAAATTCAAGCAACCCTCCAGACAACTTCAGAGAATGAAACATGCAGGGGAGAAAATTAAGCAGGCTGACTCAGGGGAGTGACAGGCGTGGGTGGGCTGGGGTGGGGACTCAGGGAACTCAGAGGGGACATTAGACCTGGGTCCTGATGAAGGACAAGGAACAGATGGTGGGAGGGGCCAGGGAGGGGGCTCACGGCACAGACAGCAGGAGGGTGGAACCTGTGTCGCAGCCAACCCACCTGTCCCGCTGTGGGACCCACAAAGAAGCCACATTGAACCTGCCCCAGACAAAAGTCCCTACAATTGCATCTGGGGCCATTAAAGGTCCTTTCAAAGAGTAGCTAAGAACATAGACTCTGGTGCCAGGCTCCTGGGGTTCAATCCCAGCTCCACCACTCATTGGCTGAGTGAACTTGGGCTAGTTACCTAACTCTCTGTGCCCGTTTCCTCATCTGTAGGATGCAGGGCTGTAGGGAGGGTTAAGGACTTCCTGCGCTTGGCGCCACGCCTGGCCTGTCATCCACGTTCTGCACCGTT
>PVKU01015471.1:0-18232 GCA_004027475.1 Anoura caudifer | reverse complement strand
GCTGCCATGGGCAGAAGTGAAAGGAAACAGAGAGAAGCACAGAACAGAGGAAGGAAGAAAGGGTAGCTGATGGATGGCATTGTTTCAGTCCCCGCATCACACCAATGCTCATTCATCCCACTGGCCAATACATTCTCTCTGGTTTAGGGAGATTTGAGTTGGTTCTGTGTCTCAAAACAGAAATAGTCCTCCTACACATCTTTGGTTTCCCTTGGCCCTCCCTCAGTTTCTCTCGTAGACATGGTTGAGTTGGGTCAGACTCTGTCTTCATGGGTCTCCGACTCAGCACAGAGAACTTTCCAACTCCACCCTTCTGACTCTTCGCCTCCAACAGCTCCAGAGCTCCCCAGTCAAGTGGCTCTGGGCCGTCTTCATCTGTCATTGGAGTCCCACCACCACGGAAACTTGTCTATCAGCCCTAAATCTTTTAGCTCAGGCAGTTGAGACTCTGAACTCCAGAGGAACATAGGAAAAGTGCCACCCTGCACCGGGAGGAGGAGAGTGGGGCCAGTTGCTCCTCCTCCACCCAGCCGTGTAGAGCATCAGAGCCACACCCCCCTGGTCAGATTGGAGAGGGCCCTGAGATCGCACGTGGTGCCCCTGGGTGTGTCCAAGGCCAGCCAAGTGGACGCCCCTGTTGCTCAAAGCCTGGATCAGCCGGGTCATCTGAACTCAACCTCAGGGTGGCTGTGGGAAACTCTTACGTGCTCATTCACTCCCTTGCAAATGGCCAGAAGAGAGCATCTGCTCAAATTTTCCCAGTGGTGCAAGGAGACAGAGAGCCCCGCCCTCCCCCACCACACCTGTCTCACCTACTGCTCTCCCTCCAGACGTCAGAGAAACATGCACTCTGGGAGTCTAGAACCTGGAGCAAGAAAAAGATGGTGGTCTCCACACCCTTCCTCACCCCACTCAGCACCACCTACATCAGCAACAGAGAGCACCGTAGGGAACTGGATGATGGGGGGACCCACACTCTCATAGCTCCAATGGGAAGGAAAGATGATCACAACCCCTTTAGAAAATGAACCATGATGTTTAGAATCCGTGTGGAGCAGGGGAAGTAAAAGTAGGGTATGGTGAGCATGTTGAGCACTCCATGAAAACCATCCTCCATGTGGTGCCAAGTCACAGGGACCCCCAGGTCCTCCAGTCTCTTCTTGTACAGCAGTGAATCATCCCGGAGAAGGTCATTCTCACAACTCACGATGCAAGCTTCCGGGAGCTGAGACACAACTTCATCTTCTGCGATCAAGGGCGTGTTCATCAAATCCAGAGCATGGTGTGTCTCCAGGTAGGCATCCTCATCATGGGGCACAGGGCACACTGCCTGGTAGCCTCTCTTCTTAAATCTCTCTGGGATGTTTTCTGAGCCCCACCACTTTCTGTACTTCTCCCACACTTCGACAGGCAGGTGGGCACCTTTCATGACCACGCTTTTCCAAGAGGGGTGGATGTCCAGGTAATAGCACAAACAGCAGAGGGCAAAATTTTTGTTGACCAGGGGAACATTCGCATTCTGCTGGTAGGATGGGAGTTGGAAATCCACCATTTGGGTAACAGCATAGACCAGAATCTGAGCGCGGATCTTGGGGAGATCTGACCTGCCCACAAGTTTTTGACACATTACCGCTGCCATTCCCCCTCCAGCACTGTCACCACACACTACAACCCGGGCTGGATCCACCCCGTACACATCCGGGGACCTGAGGAAGTGGATGGTGGCCACAAGGCAGTCTCTCATGGGCGTTGGAAACTTATGCTGGGGCGCCTTGCGGTACCTGAAGAGGAATCAAGGAACGTGGTTTACACTCATTACCATGGCAGAACCCAAGACACCTGTGTGTCCCATTCTTGAGCCCAAATTTCTTCTATCAACTTCTCTTTCTGATCCCTGAGAAGATTGACTTAAGGTCTACGGCTTCAATGAGCTGATGGAAGTCAAGTCCTCAGTGCTTGGCACATGGCCTCAGGAAGGGGCAGCTGCTGTTTCTATGGTCTCAATGCCAGTTTGGGGGACAGGCTGTGATCACCAGAGCCCTGTCAGGCCCCTAGTTTTGGTCAAGAACTTAGCTATCAGCAGCACGAGCCCCATCCTTCTGAACCTGCCTCATGGTGCTGCCCTCTTCCATACTTTTTGGGTCCATTTATGAGCAAGCCCTGGGTGGTCTGGGTTTAGATATTAAATACCACTGCCATGCTCACAGGTGCTGTGGCCTCCAGGTTTGGAGACTAAAATACTACCAAATGCACCCTGACTGGTGTGACTCAGTTGCTTGGGTGTCATCCTGCAAAGCAAAAGGTCTCCAGTTCGACCCCCTATCAGGGTACATGCCTGGTTTGAGGATACAGTTCCTGGTCTAGGAAAGTTCTAGAAGCAACCAATGGATGTTTCTCTCCCACATGGATGTTTCTCTCCATCTCTCTCTCCCTCCTTTCCCTCGCTCTAAAAATTAACGAATAACATCTCAAATATGTATGTGTCTATGTACTGCCCGGGACCGCAGGTAACACACAGGTCGCCTCCAGATCAGCCTCCCCAGCTTGAGCCCATGGCTTCTCATTCTGTTGCCTTTGCCAGCCTGGTATTGCTAGAACCTCTTATTTTTCAAGAGTCCAGAAAACTGGGTTTTGGCAGAAACTTAACCATTTAAAATGCTGGAGTATAAAAAGAGGAGCTTTGGCTGGCCGGGTGCCTCACTTGAATGGAGCATTGTCCCATTTCCGATGGATTTTGGGTTACATTCTTGGTTGGGGCACTTATGGAAGACACCCAATTGATATTTCTCTCTGACATCGATATTTCTCTCTCACATAGATGGTTTTCTCATCTTTCCTTTCCTCTTTCTCTAAAATCAGTAAAACATGTACCCAGGTGAGAAAACATGGAAACATGCTTTGGATCCACATGGCTTCTGCCAGCCGTTTCCATTCCCTTGCTCCTGTCCTTGGCCACCTGGGATGCCAACGCTTGACTCCTGATCCCTGTCTACTTTGGAGTCACAGAATAACCTTCTTGCTTGTAGCTGCTAGTATAGTCTACTGATGAGTACTTGCTTCAGCACAGCCAGGATGGTAAGACATGTAGGGCCACCAACCGGGTCAAGATTTCCACCCCTCCGCAGAAATGGTTTGGAGCCAAATACTGTAAAGTGAGGCCCTTCTCTGGGTCTCTTCCCCTCATCCAGGACTGACTTCTCTACTTTTTACTCTAACCTACTACCAAGTTACCAAGATGCTGGCAACTGATATTTCCTCGTGGCACGTGCACTCAACCACACCTGCAGGAAAAGCGTAATCAGGAGGAGCTGCCCTCCCCCAGGGTGAACGTGTGTCAGGCAGGAGGGCACGGCCACTGCACTGCAGTGACTGCTCCTCATACACATGTCCAGGTGGCCTGATGTGGAGGCCCACCTGGGTCTCCAGGGAGGGGCCACCACGTCTCTCCTGCCCCTTGTCCACCACACCCTCTTCGCCTCTCCAGGCCACTGAATGACTCTCCCAGATCAGTTAGGACAGAGAGTGGATTTTCCATGTTTCTCTCACTTCCTTAGATGCATCTCACCAGGGTGGCCCTCCCTCCTGACAACACTTGGAAATGATGTGACAAGTGTTTGCAGTTGTCCTGGTGGCTGCGCAGTGCACCGTGGGCATGTAGTGGAAGGAGGTGCCAAGTGTGCAGACTGTGCAGGGCTGTTCTGCTCAACGAAGAACATCCCACCCGAAAGTGGTGTGCTGTGAAGCTCGGCAGCTGATCCGCTGAACTAAGCCCCTCCCCAGCCAGCTTCCAAATGGTGCCGTGCATAGAATGCCCCATTGAAACCTGCCCCCAGGCTGCCCACAGGAAGGACTGCCCATGCTGTGCCTCTGTGTCTCTCCCCCTTCCTTCCCCTCCTCCTTGCTGGCTGCCCTGCTTCCCCTGTTCCTTCAACTCCCTTCCTGCCCGAGTTCACACCTCCCACCCCCTCACTCCAGGGCACAGCCTTTTCCCCTGCCCTCCCCACCCTCCCCTTTACTCACCCAACTGCTACAACCACGGAGTCACTCTCTTTGGACAAACGACAGCATATTTCATGGTAATTTTCTAGAGAAGAAAAGGTTTTAAAATTGACTAGGAAGGCTTAGTGGGCTTCCTTAGCCTATCACAGGCTGTCCCTTCTGTCTGCCAACTACCACAGACAGAGCTCTTGGGTCCTGACTGCTGGTTCACAGCATCTGAGAAGCTGTTTGGCCATGCACTAGAGTGCCTCTGTGTGTGAGCCCTGGGTTCAGACCCAGGTTTGGATCTCCATGTTGCCTCCTCTTCACTTGAGCTGAAGTCGTGTGGGGCACATCTGTTCTCTCCCTGAGGCTCAATTTTCTCATCTGTGAAATGGGGATAATGATAACCATGGGGCGGGGCAATGGGAAAATGTGCATAAGAGGCTTCCCCCGCGCCTGCCACGTAAATAGTAACATTAAGAAATACTCGTTAACTTCTGCCCAAGATGGAGGTGTAGCTGGACACGCTCTGCCTCCTCTCGCAACCAAGATTAAGGACAACAAAGATATAGAACCAAAAAAAAAAAAAAAAAGAAAACCCAACCAGGACAGAGAGAAACTTGAATTGTGCGGGACTCCGACAACAATGATTCACCTAAACCAGTAAGAGGGGCAGAGTCTGCAGCCGGCAGAGTTGGATCGTGGTGGGAGAAGCCAGTAGTGGTCCTGGGTGCACAGTCACTCCAGGCACGCAGGCAGCGGCGTTGCTGAACATGAGGAGGCCAAGTGGGGTGCACAAGGTGGTGGACCTCGGACACGCATTCCCGCACAGATATATCAGGGGAAAACGGGCAGCAAGACAGACTGCGTGACGCAGGACCATAGCGCTGGGAAGTGAAGCCTAAAAGCACCCATTGAAAATACTTGTAGGGGCTGAGATGCTGGGAGGGAGTCCCAGCCTCACAGGAGAGTTCATTGGGGAGACCCACAGGGTCCTGGAACGTGCTTGGGCCCACCCATGCGGAAATCAGCACCAGAAGGGACCATTTTAATAGGGAAAAGAGGCTGAAGGGACTGGAATCTGCAAAAGAGCACGGAGCAAGTGCCATTGTTCCCTCTCCGACCCCGCCCACACATCCAGCATCACAACTCAGCCACTGGGCTGCCCCGCCCTGGTGAACGCCTAAGGCTCCTCACTACATAACAGCCACAACCAGACAAAAACAAAAGAACCTAAACCAAGGATGGCTCAAAAGGGAGAACAGACTGGGGCCCCGGAGCTAATTCATCTGAGTGACAAGGAAGTGGTCAGATGCAGAGTTCATAGCACTGGTAGCCAACCTATCAGAAGCACAGTTCAAAGCTCTGGTGATTAGGAAGCTCACAGAATTTGTTGATTTTGGTCACAAATTAGAGGAACAAATGGAGGCTACAATAAGTGAAATGAAGGAAAACATACAGGGAACCAATAGAAATAGGAGGAAAACTGGGACTCAAATCAATGGAGTGGACCAGAAGGAAGAAAGAAACAACCAAACAGAAAAGAATGAAGAAACAAGAATTCAAAAAAATGAGGAGAGGCTTAGGAACCTCCAGGACATCTTTAAACATCCCAACATCCGAATTATATGGGTACCAGAAGGGGAAGAGGAAGAGCAACAAGTGGAAAACTTATTTGAACAAATAATAAAGGAGAATTTCCCCAATCTGGCAAAGGAAATAGACTTCCAGGAAGTCCAGGAAGCTCAGAGAGTCCCAAAGAAGGTGGACCCAAGGAGGAACACACCAAGGCACATCGTATTTACATTAGCCAAGATTAAAATGAAGGAGAGAATTCCAGAAGCAGCAAGGGATAAGGGCACAGTCATCTACAAAGGAGTTCCCATCAGACTGTCAGCTGATTTCTCAAAAGAGACCTTCCAGGCAAGAAGGGGCTGGAAAGAAGTATTCCAAGTCATGAAAGTCAAGGACCTACATCCAAGATTGCTCTGTCCAGCAAAGCTGTCATTTAGAATGGAAGGGAAGATAAAGTGCTTCTCAGATAAGGTCAAGTTAAAGGAGTTCATCATCACCAAGCCCTTATTATATGAAATGTTAAAGGGACTTATCTAAGAAAAAGAAGATAAAGAATAGGACAGTAAAAAGATAGCAAACTCACAGATATTAACCACCACACCTAAAACAAAAGCAAACTAAGCAAACAGCTAGAACAAGAACAGAAACACAGAAATGGAGATCACATAGAGGGTTAGCAACAGGGGAGTGGGAGGAGGAAAGAGAGGGAAAGGTACAGAGAATAAGTAGCATAGACGGTGGGTAGAAAATAGACAGGGGGAGGGCAAGAATAATGTGGGAAAAGTAGAAGCTAAAGAACTTATGAAACATGGACATGAACTAAAGGGGAGAATGTGGGTGGGAGGAGTGTGAAGGGTGAAGGGGAATGATGGGGGAGAAATGGGACAACTGTAATAGCATAATCAATAAAATATAATTTAAAGTGAAAGCAAAAGAAATACTCATTAATAAGTATTTGCTGTTATTGTCATTTCTTATGCAGACAATAGCCAAACCATGGTTTCATTAAACTCCCTATTGTCAAAGGCCACCGCCATTGATCCAGGCATTCCGCAGACTAGAAAGCACCGTAAAGACATTCTCCCCGTAATTCCTATAGCTGGGGTTGGGGAGTTAAGATAATATAATGATCTCAATTGTTGGTTTTCTTCTCTCATTAACTTTTCTCAAATCTTTGGTCCTCTTGTCTGTTTATACTAGAGTTTTCTGGAAGCAATACCTGATGCGAAACAAAATCATGTTTTAGTTATTTTCATTTTTAAAAAATCTCTCTTTCCAAGTGAGTAGCCACACAACATTGTGCAGATACCAAATGCCACTGATCTGTACAATTTCAATTGGTGGATTTTATATTCCATGAATTTTGTACATATAAACAAGTATGCCCCGCTTTTTTGAAAGTGTGTGTTAGGCTGCTTTGCTTTTACCAAACACCTACATTTGTACCTGTTTTTGGTTAACCAAAGGAAGACTGAAGAGAATTTTCACTTGCACCAGAAAGAAAAAAAAAAAAGAAGAATGTGAAAAGGAACAATTGCCTTCAACTTTTGTTTCCCAGGGAGCCTTTATGGAGGCTGTACCTACCACCTCCATTCCCACCCCGCAGGCAGCGAGAGACGGAGGGAGACACTGAGAGAGGGAGGCTACCAATTTCCCCAAATCACACCCAATATCTCAGCATCCAGCCCCAGAGCTCTGATCTGAGTCTCTGAGCATCTGGGCTTTATCCCGGCTTATTCGGGGCATCCATCAGCAAGGCGTCTCCTAAGGCAATTGCTTCTTAGCTTTACAACATCTCCACTTAGGAAAGGTGTATCGAGACACCCTGCTTTCACACTGTGAGCGAAACCTGCAGAGACGTATGCAGACGTGCACATGGGTATTCCCCACATACCCCCTCACTTCCAGAGAGAGACCAATCCCTGCCATGTCTTGGCCACCTGAGCAGTCTGGGACCCGCTAAGGGCCCTGCTGTTCCCTGGTCGTAATGGCAGCTTTTAGATGCCAGGAAGATGACAGAAGTGCCTCCGCCCACCCTGCTGTGAAGCTGTCACACTATGGGCCAAGTCAGAGGGAAGGACTCTTACTCAGGCTTCCTATGATGGCCCCACCACCGTGGAAGAACAGGACGCCCCGCCGGGGAGTGCAGGAGGATGCCTTGGGCTGGTACACCTTCACTGGGATAGTCCCAAAACGGAGGTCCTTGACCACCACGTCCGGATCCTGCTTGAGTGGCAGTAGGTCATGTACGAAAGAGACAAATTGGGGCATATAGCAGATTCCCAGTTTCTCAAACATGGTCCCCTGTTGGTGAGAGAAGAGGAAATGCAATGGGAAGGATTTCAGCGTGCCCCTGCTTCTCACCACGCATGCCTTCTGCATCCCTCCTGCAGAAAATCCTGGGCCCCCCAGCCCCAGCACCTGCCTGGTCCCACCCCTCTCCCCAACCCACAAACCCCAGCCCTACAAACCAGGCTTCTGGCCCCTGCTGTGCGACCCTGCACCTGCAATGTCCTCCATGCCCAAGAGGTCCCTGTTCCAGCTGGCATGGGTGTGACACCTCTTCCTAGGGAGCCCCTCCAGGACCACCCCAGCCAAGGTGGCCCACCCAGCATTTGTTTGCTATTTTTAGATGAGATAACTGCATTGTGGTTATGTTTTCTAAAGGGGAGCAGGGATTTTATCTTTTAGAGATAGCTTCAGAAATACTTTTGGGTAAAATAATCCAGTGTCCGGGATCCACTTCAGAAGGCGATGGTGCCAGAGGGACAGGTTGGGGGCATGGATGAAGCAGGACTGGTCAGGAGTCACGAGTGTCAGGGAGCGGGGGCTTCTTTTACTATTGGTGCAGGTCTGAAAATTTGCATCATTGCAATAAACACAGGGGGCACCTCCCCCAGGCACTGTCTCTGCAGCGGTGCCCGACCTGTGCCAGGACCACCTCGGCTGGTCGTGAAGCCCATGGCCTCGAAGCAAGATACTTTGGAATACATATGCAGGGTTACAAAGGAAGGCAGTTTTATTTAAACACAGGTACCCAAATATTGAAATAAATGTATGATGTGACCTACATTGGCCTCCTAAGTAGGGTGCACTAACTAGCAAGATCTGCTGGCTGGTTGAATACTATCAGCCTCTGGAAGGAACACCAGGCACGTGTGATTTTTCACAAAATCTCCCATAGCTGTAACATGCTTGGCAAATATGTGACTTCTCTTGGTGACAAAGTCTCAGCTCCCGTTATCACAGCTGTCATGTGTCACCTCATTTTTAATGGAAGGAAATGCTGTATTTTCATTACCTCATCCAAATTCATAGACCCTTGCCCCATCACCCCTGGGGGTTTGGGGAACCCCATTAAGAAGCCCTGCCACACCCCACTGCCCTGTCTCAAATTCCTCCCAGCCCTTGCACTCCGTAACCCAGCCAGGTGGTGCGTTGCTGTTTCCCATCCACCCGCACCCACTGCCCGAGCCTGGAGGAAGACTCTGGAATGTGACCTCTCTCCATCCCTGACCCTCAGAGTAGAACTGGCCGGTGGCACATAGCAGTCGTCCAACACATCTTTATAGAAAAAAACAAATCGACACATGCAATAAGCGATGTTTGCGGAGAGCTTCCTCCGTGTCAGGCCCTGAAATGCACACTCAACTCACTGCCTCCCCACAAATGCTGGGAAGTGGGGACTGTTATTCCCCCCCATTTTGCAGATGAGGGAACTGAGTCGCTATGTTTGTGAAACCGGAGTGAGACTATGAATGTTAAGGGCAGGAAGAGTACAGGAGCGAACCATCAGCTCCTGTAACTCTGACCCAGGTGGGAGAACCCTCCGCTCCTGGGTTCCCCTCCATGGAGGATTTCTCATGAGGACAGGTGTTTGGGATCCCTTGTGGTTACATAAGAGACCGAAGAAATGTGTCTTCTCTGTGCCGTTTCTGCCGCCTTCTGGAGTGGCACAGCAAATCCTTACTGCCAACCTTGGCGTGATCCTCACCACCACCCACCCACAGGGGTTTCATTAAATCCCGCCCACCAAGAGGAACAGGTAGAATCTGACCACTGACAGAAACAAGCTTCTGTCTCTCCAAAGCAATGAATGTCTACTTTAAAGTCACATCTGTAGTTTTGCTCATGGTACCAATTCATGAATTTGCTAGCGTGTTTCTTGTTTGGGCGTCAGCTCACAGATAGAAACAGGGACCCAAAGATTCAGAACAATTCATTCCTGTCTTCAGGGCTTCACAGCGTGGCCAGTGCTGTGAATGAGGGAAATCAGGAGGTGGGGCCACAGAGGGGAGTGGGCTTTCTTTCTTTCTCTTTCTTTCTTTTCTTTTCTTTTCTTTCTTTCTTTCTTTCTTTCTTTCTTTCTTTCTTTCTTTCTTTCTTTCTCTTTCTTTCTTTTTCTGAGAACAGGAATCATTCTTTGATGTTTGTGGCTATCTGCCCATTCAGCTTGCGAAACCCTGAGAAGTGGTTGAGAACCACGGTTACCTAACATGAATTATTCTTGTTTGGCAATGTACCGTCAGCCTCTACTGCCATGATATTAGTGTTCCAACTAGAAGCTTCCACCTAGAAGCTTCTGGTACGTTCTCCCCACTCTCCCCTTAACCTTCACCATGAGGAAACAGAGAAAATACACAACTCACCCAGGTCACCAACAGCTGGAAGCAGCAGTGCAAAACCCGCAGTCTCACAGGGTGGCTGATGGCTGCAGGGATGTGTACAGTGAGAAAGTGGCTGTAGATGACCCACAGCCCCACCCCCACGGAGAACACACAGGCTGCCCCGAGGAGGACCAGCAGGAGGACCAGCAGGAGGACCCCCATGGTGCTCTTTCCACCACAGAGCAGGCCACGAAGAGGCTGGGCTCAGCACATGCCACTTAGGACAGGCTATTGAGCCAGCAGAACGCCGACACTTATATCATAACCAGCCTTCCCCACCTCCTCATCTGCCAGAAGAATTGGTCCAGCCCAGGTGAGTCACAGACACGGATCTAACAGGCCCACAGACAGGGGAAAGGGGCCCCTGCAATCTGACCCAGCTGGGAACAAGAGTTCCCAGGTTCCAGGTTACATCGTAGAACTGCAACTAGTATTGGCGTTGAAAACGTCACCTGGGACGTCAAAACACCATCCCTCCCCCTGCCCTCTGACACCCTATTCCTCTCTGACACTCTTGCTATTCCTGAGTCCCCTGAGGAGGCCCCAGGGCATTTGCACTTACTGTGGCCTGTGCAACCTTTTTCCTTCAATGGCAGCTGAGCTCAACCTCTCCCCGATTGCTGGGCTCTGCTCACCTGTAACCTTCTGAGTGAGGCCATTCTGGATAAACTTATTTAAAATTGTAACCATCACCTGCATTCAAATGCCAAACCCCACTGTACACACACATACACACCTGCTTAGGTTGTCTTTATGGCTTTTACTATCACCTGAGATAACAAGTACTTCACTTTTTTGTTTATTGTCTGCAGAATATAACCTCTGCTGGAGACAGGAATTTTTGTTTTGTTCTTTGCTTTATCTTCAGGGACTAGATCTTGGGTTTGGTACTTAGCAGGTTCACAGCAAATGTCTATTGAAGGAGGAATGAATGAATAACACTGTCCTTTTCATTATAAAGCTGGAAAAAGATGAGCTCACCATCTTTTCAGGTCAGGTCAGAGACTGCTGTCAGTGTTCCACATCATCCGTCACTTATGGCAAAGTCCCACGTCCATGGTACTGATGATGACAACTCTCCTCGCCCCCCACTCTGAGGTCAGAGTGGTGGGCCTCACATGCGAGGAAGTTACCCTCCAGGAGCCATCTGACAAAGTCTGGCAACATTTTTGGTTGTGACAACGGTGAGGCAGGGGAACTGGCACTGGCATCTCGTGGGTGGGTGCAGGGTGTTGCTAAGCACCCTACAACCCACAGACAGCCCCTACAACAGGAAGTTATCTGGTTCGACATGTCAACACTGCTCAGGGTGAAAAACCCCGAGTTGTAAGACTTGGGATGGAATCCTGGTTCTGCCAAATGGCAGTGCTCTGGACATGAGCAACTTACTTACACTCTTTTGCCCAAGCCCATGTGGCTCAGTTGGTTGGAGCATCCTCCTGGAACCAAAAGGTTGAGGGTTCTGAATCCATGTCCCCTCCCCACCCACTCACCAGTGCTGGAACATTTCTCTAACCAAAGGTAAAGGAGTCTGAGTCTGCTCTTTGTCCCAGACGATTTGTTTTCCATCTTGGCCCACATTTTGCATATGACTTTCATAAGAGAAACTTGTGTTTTCCTGCAACATGTACACCTAAGTAACAATGACTTTTATATGTGGCCTGGTCCAGAGATTGTAGCCAAGTCCTGTGCACTGTCAAGGATAGGCTCCCCCAACCCCTTACCCTCATCTTCCTCTTCCTCCTGCATCAGATCAGCCTGAGAACACCTACTCTCCTCTTGGTCAACACTCCCCGCTGCAGTGACTGTGAGTGCCGCCCACACACAGGGCACCTTCAGCTCTAAGTTGCTCTAGGGTTTCAGATTCAAACAACCAACTGCCCTCATGACCTGCCCTGCTCTGTCCCATTTTTCTCCCCTCTCAGCAGAACTCATCACCTGTGTTTCTGCCAGAATCCCTGCAATTCTCCATGATTCTTCTCTTCCTGGCCCTTCTACCACAGCTCTCCCTGGGCTGCTGGGTCTTGGCTAGATCCCAATCACATCCATATTCATCTTATCAAGTATTCTCAGTCCTTCCCTTCCAATCAACTTAGGATTTGCAATGATGTTTGTGTGGTTTTCCTGCTTATTTTCTGTCTCTCCAAGGAAATCATCATTCCAGCCTGGAGCCATGTCTGCTTCCCTCACTAGGGCATCCCCAGTGTCTAGCACACACTGTGGGTGCTCAACAAATAATGGTTGATGGAGGAATGAATGACATCACGTGACCTGGGGAAATGGTTACATGGAAAACGTGTCCTCTCGCTCTTTGTTGGTTTCTTGTCAGGGCTGGTGGAAGAGAGAGAGGGTGAGATTGCAAAACCCCTGAAGTCAGCACCCGTGAAATCTGAGTGAAGTTTCTGTCTTGGAAACCCTCTTCGCCTCAAATCTCTTTAGATTCTGCAGCCTCCCTGTCCTCTGTTAACCCAGGTTCCAAAAGGGCCTTGACTGCTTGGTAGGGAGAGTTCCAGAACCCAACACACCATTGGTTCCATGTCTGTGGATGAGGCAAAGAGGCTGTGTTTACTGAATTGGTTTGTCCACATTGAGTAGCAGACAGAGCTGAGATTCAAAACCATTCAGTTGAAATCTAACTCCAGGGCCAAATCCATCAGTTTCCAAAACCCACCAAAATCCACGTCCTACATAGCTTGTAGCAACCACCAACGGAGTACCTCTCCCCTGAACCCACTCACATTTTAATGACTTCCCATCACACAGATGCTGAACATACCTGAAAGGCCTTCCTGTGAGACAGATTGGGCCATAATTCTCACTCATTATAAAGATATAAATTCACAAGCTTATTCATTAAGAAATTCAATTCTCCTGAAAAAGAAAGGCAGGACCAATGAAACTCACAGTGAGTGTGGAGCGTGGGTGAAAGTAAGCTGGTCCCACGAGGCACAGAGAACACACACGGCATAGGGAGTGTTAAGCACAGACCGTCAGTAAACCTGGGGCTTAGAGACACGGGAAGAAATGGCATCAAGGTTCCAGACACACAGTAAGCAAGACAGTAACTGCACAACATATTGAAAATAGAGTGTATACACAGAATGTTTGCAAGGGATAGAAAGATCGAGTGGTAAGTCACGAGAATGCCATGTCTGGGTTGACAGCCACATCATCCTAAATTGGTCACCCAGTGGTGACAGCCAGTGAGGCCCCACTCTGGCCACTCATGTCCTTCCCGAAGAATGCAGGTAAAATTCACATTTAGTCCGCAAACTGAGGAAGGAGCGAGTGCTGTGCCCACGTGTGCCTGCTCTTGGTTCTAGCCAATGAACCAAGTATTTATGTTGGTTTCAGGCCCCCTCCAGCTGTGGGAACCCCTCTGGTCCTCTTAGCTGCACCAGCAGAGGGGAGGTGGGCGTGGCAGGGAGAGGGGACCTGTGCGTATTGCGCAATCCAGGGAGGAGCAGGCATGACTATTCCACCCCACTGCCCTGGCACCTTACTCAGCGTGGGCTGACTGATAATATAACAGAGCTGGCCAGCGTGCCAAGTTCAGCCTGGATGAGAAAGAAAAAAGTCCTAGATGGGAGGCATTCCTGTCTCCTTTCACCCTTCCCTCCTGTCTCCCTTCATTGGCCTGACCTTCTCAGGTTAAGAAATCACCCTCATAAACCCTTGTATTAACCATATTTTGTTTGTTTGTTGGTGTGTGTGTGTGTTCCGATGCTTTGACATCTGAGGCCCTGCCACCCAGAAGGGACTGTCCCTGCCCGTCTTAGTCAATGCCTGGACAGACATAGCCAACAACACACCTGTAAGTGTGCTTTCCAAGTGCAAACAGGCTGACCCAGAGCTCACGCCTCCAAACACCCCCTCTGTGCATCTGCCCCCCTCCAGGCCACTACCCCCTGCCTTCATTACCCAGGGCCAGCTACCAAACCACTAGGAACATCACCTGTGTCCCGAGCCACTGAATTCATCCAGACCACCCAACCCTAACCCTAACCCTAACCCTGCCTTGTCTGTTCCTTCCGTGGAGACATTCTCTCCCGACTGCCCCCGGTGTTCCCCATGCGGACTGCTAGCCACACACCAGGTGGAGATCTGTGGCTTCTCTCCCAGTTTCCAAACCTAAATTGGCTCACAGATCCAGAGCGCCTGGACTGAAGAGGAGACCAGGCCCCCTGGAGGAAGGCGTCTGCATTTTCTCTCCAGTTCATGCCGCCCATCCTCCTCCAAGTCCTCCCTGAAGGGATCTGCCGCCACTGCCCACAGTGACTCCCTGGACACCGGTCCTCCTGCCTAAAGTTTGCTGGGTTTTGTGTAATTTATTCTTGCATTTAAAAAATTTCTTCATTGTACCTGACAGACAATATTATGCTAGTTTCAGGTGTACAATATGGTGATGGCACGTTTATATAGCTTGCCAGTGATCACCCTGAGAAGTTGGCACCCATCTGACAGCGTGCAGTTATTGTGATATTATTGACTTCATTTCCTTGTTTTATTTTTTAAATAGATTTTATTGATTATGCTATTACAGTTGTCCCATTTTTTTCTCCCCTTTATTTCCCTCTACCCTGTACCCCTCTCCCACCATCATACCCTCACCTTAGTCATGTCCATTTGTCACACATATGAGTTCCTTCGCTTCTCAGTTTCCCATGCTATTCTTAACAACCCCCCTATTTTGTACCTACCATTTATGCTTCTTATTCCCTCTACCTTTTCCCCTTTCTCCCCCTCCCCCTCCCTGATGATAACCCTCCATGTGATCTCTATTTCTGTGTATCTGTTTCTGTTCTAATATTTGCTTAGTTCATTTTTGTTTTTGTTTTTTAAGGTTCCATTGTTGATAGCTGTGAGTTTGTTGTCATTTTAATGTTCATATTTTTTTATCTTCTTTTTCTTAGATAAGTCCCTTGAACTTTTCACATAATAAGGGCTTGGTGTTGATGAACACCTTTAACTTTGCCTTAGTTGGAAAGCACTTTATCTGCCCTTCTATCATAAAAGATAGCTTTGCTGGATAGAGCAATCTTGGATGTAGGTCCTTGCCTTTCATGACTTCAAATACTTCTTTCCAGCCCTTTCTTGCCTGCAAGGTTTCTTTTGAGAAATCAGCTGACAATCTTATGGGAACTCCTTTGTAGGTAACTGTCTCCTTTCCTCTTGCTGCTTTTAAGATTCTCTCCTTATCTTTCATCTTGGCTAATGTAATTATGATGTGCCTTGGTGTGTGCTTCTTCGGGTCCACCCTCTTTGGGACTCTCTGAGCTTCCTGGACTCCTGGAAGTCTATTTCTTTTTCCAGATTAGGGAAGTTCTCCCTCATTATGTTTTCAAGTAAGTTTTTCATTTCTTGTTCTTCCTCTTCTCCTCTGGCATCCCTATGATTCAGATATCGGAATGTTTAAAGTTCTCCAGGAGGTTCCTGAGCCTCTCATCGTTTCTTCATTCTGTTCTGGTTGAATGTTTATTTCTTCCTTCTGGTCCAAACTGTTGATTTGAGTCCTGGTTTCCTTCCCATCACTGTTGGTTCCCTGTACATTTTCCTTTATTTCACTTTTCATAGCCTTCACATTTTCTTCTATTTAGTGACCATACTCAACCATTTCTGTGAGCATCCTGATTACCAGTGTTTTGAACTCTGCATCTGATAGGTTGGCTATCTCTCCATCATTTAGTTGTAGTTTTTCTGGAGCTTTGATCTGTTATTTCATTTGGGTGATATTTTTTGCCTCAACGCACCTGTTTGCTTGTTATATAGTAAGGGGTGGACCCTTAGGTAACACCAGGGTTGGGCAACTCACCTAGCTGCTTTGTGGGACTCTATGTGGGCGAGGCTCAGAGAGGGAACAATGCCACTTGTTCAGCTCTCGGTGGGCTTTCAGTAACTTCCTCCACTATCCACAAGCAAATTGGGCCCTTCTGGTGCTAATATCTAGGTGAATGGTTTTGTGTACATTCAAGGACTCTGTTGGGTCTCTCCAACAAACTCTCCTGTGAGGCTTGGAATTCCTCCCTCTGCTGCAACCCCCACAGGTTTTTTCAGTCAAAGGTTTTGAGATTTTATTTCATCTCACTGGAACCTCAGGTTGCATGGTCTTTCTCGCTCCCCAGTTGTTCCTCCCAGTTTATCCACATGCAAATGTGTGACTGCCCTCTCTGCCAGCCACCACCTTGCCCATTTGTCCAGCCACTGCGTTGCCCTACATCCTCTCCACCCTGCCTGCTAGTCTCCATCCCTCCAACCAATCTGAATGAAAGTTTCTTCTTTAACTCACTGGTTATCAGATTTCCATACAGTTTGATTTTCTGGCAGTTTTGGTTATTTCTAGTTTTAATTTAATTGTGTTTGTTGTCCTTCTTTTGTTTGTGCAAGGAGGCAAAGTGTATCTACCTGTGCCTCCATCTTGGCTGGAAATCCAAAATAACTTATTGACTATATTTCCTATGCTCTTCTTTACATTCCATGACTGTTTTTATAACTGAACATTTGCAGATCTTGATCCCTTCCCCTTTTTCACCCAAACCCCTCCCATCTGGCAACCATCAAAATGTTCTCTGTATCTATCAGTTTGTTCTGTTTTGTTTATTCATTTATTTTTTTTAGATCCCACATATAGGTGAAATCAAGTGATGTTTATGTTTTCCTGTCTGACTTCACTTACCATAATACCCTCTAGATCTTTACCCATGTTGTCACAAAAGGCAAGATTTCATTTTCCTTATATGGCTGCATAATAATATTCCATTGTGCACATGTACCAAATCTTCTTTATCCATTTTTCTCTCAGTGAACACTTAGGTCGCTTCCATGCCTTTCCCATTGCAAATGAACATAGGGGCATATGTGTATTTTTTAATTAGTGTTTTGGATTTCGTCAGATAACTACTCACAAGTGGGTTTGCTGGGTCATATGGCATATCTATGTTTAAGTTTCTGAAGAAACTCCATAGTGTTTTCCACAGTGGCGGCTCCAACTAAAAATCCCCACAGTGCATGAGGATTTTCTTTTCCCCACATCTTTCCTGGTAATTGTTTGTTGATTTGTAGTCTGCCGGCTGTGACTAGATCCCAAATTTCCCATTGGATTTCACTCTACCCCAAGTTTCAGCACAAACATTCAACTGAAAGCTACTTAAGGCATTCAAAGGATCCATGTGCAGTAAACTTGGATCTTGGTGTAAAAAGGCTACTGGACAACCAGGAACAGAGTCTCCTGAAGACCAGGTAGGGTGAGCGTGGGAGCCTGTGTCAGGCTACTAAAGGAATTTTTACTCCTACGGGGCAGGTAGTCAGCTTGCCCAGGGGTCCTTGACATCTCTTGTCACTCCCATGCACTTTCACTCGGGATGCAGTTTGGCTTCTGTAGTTGGCACCCACCCAGTAGAGTAAGAGTTGATGTGAGGGAAGAGGTCCCTACCTCCCCCATCATCAGTTCAAGTGCCAGGGGGAGTTGACCCCACCTTCTGTTCCAAGGATGGTATGGGACTTGCACCTAGTCAGTCAGAACATTCCACTCCATTGGTTGTGGCAGTTGGCTCCACCATTCAGAAAGCCCATAGAGCGCCCTGGCTGGTGTAACTTAGTGGATTGAGTGAGGGCCTGTGGACCAAAGGGTCGCCAGTTCGATTCCCAGTCAGGACACATGCCTAGCTTGCAGTCCAGGTCCCCGATTTGGGGCGCATGAGAGGCAACCACACATTGATATTTCTCTCCTACTCTTTTTCCTTCCCCTCTCTAAAAATAAATAAATAAAATCTTTAAAAGAAAAAAGAAAGCCCATAGAGCCATGGAGTTGTAACGCAATTTCTACTGGGACCACTGAGAATGAGGCAAATCCATAACAATGACCCTGGGACAGTGTAAGTACGGAGCTGGTCAGGGCTGCCATGGGCAGAAGTGAAAGGAAACAGAGAGAAGCACAGAACAGAGGAAGGAAGAAAGGGTAGCTGATGGATGGCATTGTTTCAGTCCCCGCATCACACCAATGCTCATTCATC